>WELA01002449.1:257750-284142 GCA_009602735.1 Mesotaenium endlicherianum
GCCATCTCCCATCATCCCGAATAGCCATCCATCATAGGGATGTCATCTGGCTATTCATCTAGCATATCGCACTTAGATGCATATCAAGGCAGTTCGCTGCTACCGAGTACGGAAGTCAGCTGGCTGTCAAAGAATGTGTCAGCAAGCTGACTTATATGGACTTCAGCCTGCTGCTTTCGGCTGAGTCATTAAACTGATAATTATGTAAAGTCCAGCAGACTGACTATTAACTAAAGTTCAGCCTGCTGAACTTAATTAACTATTACATTTAAATGAATATTATATCCACTAATATACTGATTCATTACACCCTGCCTTCTTCCAAAAGCCCACCAATTGGCGGTGGATGACCATCAACATGAGGGACCAGCAGAATGACAAGGCGACGGATGAGGATTTCCTGACAGACCTAAAGGGGAACATAGTATTGCCCCCTCACATTGCGGCTTGGGACCCAAGATTGGATGGAGTCAGAGACTGCATGAGCCAAGAAATGGAGGGGGACAGAAGCAGGGCCCGAGAGTCATTCTCAAAAGGGAAGCATGCTTATGCCAAATGGGCAAGCAAGAAGGGGGAAAAGGACTTGTATGCGGTCCGGACTCAGCAGCCCCCACCAGCACCCAAAAGGAATAGGTCAGTGGGATATTCTTTTTCTCGGGAAGAACTGGAGCAGCTGACAGAAGAGACCCCAAAAAGTCTCAGAGGAACCCGGGGACGGAGAGGAGGAGGAGTCAGAGGAAGACGAGGAGGAAGGCGAGGAGGAGGACACTAGCCCCGCCGTGATCCTGACACCTGCCACATCCCCTGTAAGGGAGAAGACGGGGTTGGCCCTGCAGCAACTCGCTGAAGAGGAGGATATCACTTGGCTGGGAACTGCCAAAGGACAAAGCCCATCTCCAGGCACGGAGACCCAGTCAGACAGGGCAGACAGGAGGGCTCCTAGAGAAATAGCCAGAGGCCTGCCGGCATCTCCCTCGCAGAGAGGGCATGTACCCTTAGCTCATGTCATGCAACATCCTCCTGGGATGCCGGTATATGTACCGGTCAGTTTGAGGGATGCCCAGGAGAAGGCTGCCTCCATTCAGTTTCAGACCGTGCAGGAGGAAACAGCACAGTTACTGCGTTTTCCGCCGGGTCCTTACACGGAACCTCCTTCTCTGACAGGCTTCAGAAGACCCCAAGACAGGACGAGGTCTGGCTCCCCTGACCATAGGGCCCCAGGGGCATCTCCCTTCTAAGGGCGGAGGGCCAAGGGCATAGCATGCTGGATGGGAGAGGGATCAGTAATGTCAATTGGGGAAACCTATGTACCCTGTGTCAGTGTTGTCGAGGCGACAACATGTTAAGTTGGAGGGATGTAATGAATCAGTATATTGGTTGATATAATATTCATTTAAATATAACAGTTAAATAAGTTCAGCCTGCTGAACTCTAGTTAATAATCAGTCTGCTGGACTTTATATTTAATATCAGTTTAATGACTCAGCCAAAAGCAGCAGGCTGAAGTCAGCTTAAGTCAGCTTGCTGACACATTCTTTGACAGCCAGCTGACTTCCGTACTCGGTAGCAGCGAACTGCCTCGATATGCATCTAAGTGTGGTATGCTAGATGAATGGCCAGATGACATCCCTATGATGGATGGCGATTCGGGATGATGGGAGATGGCGGTGGATTTGGTTAACCGAGGTCCTACCAACGTGGTTAACTCCCGGGTAGGCGGTGCCATCGCACTGACCGTTGAACAGTAAACTCATTCCATGTACATATGCTAGGCATTGCTCTCGAGTTCGGCATTCGGAAACGAGGCCAACTCTCTTGTATAGCTTACTGAGAGAGATCTGAATCCAAGGCGAGAAGCCATTGATACGCACCGTCTTCTAACCTTGCTTATGTATGAGTTTACTGAGTGCATTATTGATGCTAGTTTACTCGCATTTGATTTACGAGTGTTGTTCACTGCTAGTGTGTTGTCCTTTTGCCGTTTAATCATTTAACGGAAAATCCATAAAGAGTACTTGCTGATAGAAAGATCTTTATTAATTGTTAATCGCCTATTTGGTAAGTCGATTCATTTCAATAGCCATCCCAACACCTCCATCCAAATAAAAATGCAATACGCGGGCTAGAGAAGTATGCTCATGCAACTAGCAACAAGTCCTTAGATACCACCAGGTTAGGTATCAAAAGCCTCAAAAATCGACAAAAAAATGAAATGTTCAACACAAGTATTATAAGGGTACAATTGGCAAGAATATACACTTGCAACATTCATCTTTGCAGTAATGTTCTTCTATCCTTATAATTTGGTTTAATTGTTGTACACGTTTTTTGTAAAAACGTAATAGACAGTAATTTGAAATTTAAATTTTTTGAATTACTACATGTGAAAAACACTTGGCAACATCTATTCAAAAGATTTTAAAAGAATGACTGAAAATATTGTGTCGCTAAATTACCCCTTGTAATTACGCAAAACGTTGACGAGCACCAGTCAAAACCATCACATGGCAAGAGAAAAATATCCTTCCTGTTGCATTTCGTCGAGAAGTACACAATGTAACTTCCACCAATTTCATGTATCGTTTCTCTCACTCTTTCGCGTTGTGATTCTCTTTTTGTGTCTTTCTCTCCAATCGACGACGCAGTTAAGTGTGTCATAATACCAAATAAATACAATAATAACATTGTGAAAAAGATCATTGATGTTTACATGTTTATAATTCCAAATGCTTACTTTGATGTCCGTGACGAACACTTTTGCACGATGTTCGTTGAAGTATTTGTGGTCCATCTTAATGTACATACAAACTACCTTCATTTTTTCACCTACACACATGACTTTAAGGATTTGACATGGATAATGATTGTAACCACTAATTTTTTGAAATTACTGATACAAATAAAATTTTAATTTCATGATGAGAGATAGTAGAAGTGTTCTTAGATATATTCATACATTTTTAAAATTGAGATTTTTTGAGCATTTATATATAAATTTATATTAGAAAGGAAGCGTAGGTCTATAAAAATATGTACATGATGATGCAACAGTATAATTTTATTCGTACGCTTATTTACACTTAGATTGAACTAAACGTTAGAAGGGAAAGACGAGATTTGAAAAAATAAAAAATATGAACAAAATTTGTAAATTTCAAACTAATTTAGCTTACTAATTTCTCGTTTTTAAATATAAATATTTTCATTTAAGTTTTAAGAAGTAACTTTTTAATTTAATTTATCTTGTCAAAAGTATTTTTCAATAAAATACATTCAGATTCACAACTTAAAATTATATATTAAAATTATAATTATATTATCATTTTATTGGTAATGAACTCATACCTACAAATTTAATAAAGTGCTTGTATAAGAGTTCAAATACACCTTCGAATACATTAATATGTAATTCTATTTATTTTATCAATAAATGAACATCAACTACGTAAATAATACATAGCGCAATCACTAATTCATCGTCATTAAGCAACACATTTTTTGTATCACTGTGATTCAAGAACATATAAAAAATAATAAAATTATTATGAAAATAAAATTTACACGTCAAACAACACAATATACAAACTTTTATAAAACGTGACCACAATATTTGTTACATCAATTTTAACATTTTGCAACTGTTGTGAATGAATTCAAATCCAATGTATTCACTAATTGTGACTAATATTTTGGATGAAACTCACGATATTAGATGTAGTACTTTCAAATATTGATCCTTAAGATCAATTTATATATAGGTAAAAGTAACATAATTTAGTTTACTTATATATATTTATATTTAATTTTTGTTTTTAAATATGTCAAAAAATATTCTAAAATACATATATAATACATAGTACATTATTGTAAAATGCCAATATTAAGGTAAATATTGACGTTATCATTGATATGTATTTACACGTTTAAATATAAAGATAGAATGTAAAATTTTAAATTCAAGTAAGTAAATTATATTATAAATCAATACAATTTTAAATTTAAATTTTTTCTTTATAGTAAAATTCTTTGATTAACATGTTATACAGAAAATAAATACATGGTTATTTAGCAAAATAAAAGTTATTTTGTAATAAGAAATTTATAAATTTTCTAAAATAGGTAATTTGTTATTTAACTTTCTAAACTTATAATAATATTGTTTTTTTAATTATAAGTTTTTGAACAACAAACATCATTTAATCAATTTTTTAAATATAAACGCTTACGTAGCTTTTGAACAAAAAAAGAGTTATTGTCGCAAAAACGAAAAATTCCCAGATGCGTCGTCAAGTATTTCAAAATTACAAAAACCTCTTTGTTGCAAAAATCCTGCTTGGTACTATCAATTTTTTTAGCACGGGTGTTTGGAATTGCCATATTTGTTGCACAAGTGTTGGATCTTACGTCCTCCTTTCAACGTTATTGCATTGTACCCTATAATTAAAAAATTAGTTGTTATAATTTTATATGTCCCACACAATAACTGACTCCGCCAAATGGGAGCTGCCAATTTGTTGGGTTGGAGTGGTCTAACGGAAGTCCACTGGTGCGGCATGTGTGGGACGACTGGACTTCTTGCAAGAGATGACGCCACGGGTTAACAGACGCAGCCGTATGTCGTGGTGCGTCGTCACTGTTATGGGCAACGATGGTCTCAATGCACTCGTGGAAACAAGCACAACTGGAAGTGGAGGGCAACGTGGGGCATTGAATAACCTGTCCATGTCTTTGCTAGAATCTTTTGGTAGTTGAGAGTATTTGTAACAAGCATGCATGGAGGGGGCACTCTACCAGCCGTGCTTGATCTAAAAATCTCGCACATTGCTAATATATTAGTGATGGTTAACAATAGAGTGTTGTGACAACACAATGAACTTGTGTACGCGTCTCGCACATAAACGAAGTTAACTGAACAAAGAATATTTCTTTTGCGGTTTACAAATCATGCGCGCAAACAATACGCGACAATCGTCTCGCACATGAATGAAATTAACCGAACAAAGAATATCTCTTTTGCGGTTTACAAATCATGCGCGCAAACAAAACATAATGCATTTGCTCATTGCATATGTACCAAAATTGGGCAAAAGTAATGTGTAGATATAATTTATATTTTAGTTTAGTAAACGCACCTTTTTTTCAAGCATCTCTATTCTAATATAAGCCATAGTGTACATCATTTTATATCTCTCTGCTATACATGTACTACAAATATATATGCATATATCTTTCTCTATAGTGTGTTACTTGCAAAAAAGAATGCATTTATCAAACTCATTTGAATGAACGACGTGGACGCAAAAACTTATCTTACAGAGTCACATACATGACCAAAAAATTCTCTCAATTTCAAAAGACTACTGTGAAAATGGGTCCAAATGACTGATTGAATTTATGTCAATAATTGAAATTACTGTTGGGTTGGTGACTAGTCGACTTCCACCTCACTTCCACGTCGTAAACATGGTAGAGATGGATGCCACCTTCATTGTCAAGCATTGTCAAGGTATGGATCTTGTATGATTTTTGTGGCGCGCGTTGTATGACGCGACGTTTGGGCCGTGCATGGCATTTGATCAATGATGGGTTCTTCACCGTCAGCACTCTTGGCCCGGTTCGCGCGCTACTTTGAGAATTTTCCTGCACTTCAAGCGCCACCCACCAACCTGCAACAAGTGAAATGTTGAAGCAAATTCTACAAGAGCAGTCAATTCTCAAGTTCTATCACATTTCTTAGGCATTTAGTGACATCTTATTGTGAAGAAGACGCTGTTTGGAAGTTTGTTAGTATTTGACGTGGAAGAGGTAAGCTCTAAGTTCACATCGCTTGCTGTTTATTGCCAGCAGGATCTTCACCCAATTGTCAAATAATAAGTGATGAGCTTTGAGTAAAAAAAATATTGGACTCTCGATGTAAAATTATCCTCATTTGAATCGGGTGCAGGTATTGAAACAAAACTCAAACAAGATGGGTTTGCGAAAGTGGGAGACAGATTGGTAAGCTGACTTCCTTATCTCTGCTACTTCGTTTGTGATACCAATTGAAGGAAACCTCTTTGTACAGGCAAATTCTGCATCTATTGACTATCTTCAATAGTGCACTACTTTTGTGACTGCCAGGAAACAACCTTTTTTTGCCCTTTTTTTAGATTTTTCTGCTGCTGTAAATTGCTTGTTGCTTCACTAATCAAAGTCCAAAGAAAACAAATAGACAAGGTTATTAAGCCATTAAAGATGAGGTGTTTGTAGAAACTCCTCTACTCTGATACAGAAGAGTGCTAGACATCTTTACAAGATGACCTCTGAGCCCATGCTTCTTGCATGTTAATAACTTTTCACTCGCTTGAGCACCGATGCAAGCAAAAATTGTACGTACAAGAGTTTGGTCTGGCACTCGTCGAACATATTTAGACGTAGTCAAGAGTCTCATTTTGGATTTTGTAATTTTAGCTTCTTGCAATGGCAAGCCTTGGAGAATTAGAATTGATCTACTCCTTGCCACATTCTTGTAGTGATTGGGGAAGTTTGTGAGGGGCATGAGGGCAGCCACAGGGGTAGGAGGATCTGAAGGGGAGGAATTGCTCAGAGAAGAAGAGAGCACTTAGATATTCCGGGTGAGTAAGACTGCATGAATTACCATCAATTTATTTGATTGTATGCTTGTTTTGAGATCTCAATGTACATACAAGAACTTATCATGTCACATGTCACATGTGCAACACATCGACATGTAGTCAACAGGCTACTCTTGGCCTCTGTGAAGCTTGCATATTGCGACTGCATGCATTGAAGTAAATGAATTGATCCTTGTCCCACGCCACGCTTCTACTCAGTAATCAGGGACGTCTCTGAGGGGCATGTGGGCAGCCGCAGAAGTAGGAGACTCTGGAAGGGAGGAATTACACAGGGAAGAAGGTAGAACCTGCAAATCCCGGGTGAGTAAATCTGCACGATTTTAATTCTCATTTTTAATTCAATGCTTCATTTCATGTTTCAATATTTGTTGGAAATGAGATCTCTCTACCAAAACAGCCGAAATCATTCACTCATCGTCAAACTAGAGATGAGAGTTTTTCACCTGCCTCTAAGATGCATGTCCTCTTGTCAATTTGGAATGAGGGCAATGCCTCTTCACAGCAAGTAATGCACTGATGTATAAGATTTTTTGGATCGGGGGAGCGGCACTGCAGGTTGCTCGGGGGGAGATGTGAAGACCATGGCTTCAAGTTTGCGCGACTGTTGCCTGCAATTTGAGAATTTTCCGCCTCGCCGTGGCACGGGTGACACGTAGGCAAGTAGATTGTACAGGCCATCGGTCAGGGCTACTGCTGCGATCTCGAAGTACGTCCGTGCCGTTGCTCTGGATAAGAAGAGGTCCTTAGCATCATTAGCTGCATGGGTCGGCTCCCTTCCAACGTTGTTGCATTGTACCCTAGAATTCAAATTAAATTAATTGTTATAATCTAATCTGCTCAATTTTATTGATTCACATTGTCATATAAATGTTTTGATTTCTCATATTATAAAAAATAATGAAACACACACACGATTTATTGTATATTATTGTAAAATATTAATATCAACAATACAAATATTGACACCACTATTGATATATATTTATATTTTTTAATTATAACATCAAAAATAATTTCTAAAAGAATATACAGTCATTATACTCAATAGTGTATGCGTAAATATGCTAAAATAAAAAATATATAGATCTTTATAAAATTATGTATTGTAATTTTTCAAATCTTGAAGCATAATATCATATTAAATGTTTTGAAAATATGATAGCATCACACAATAAAAATTAAGTGGAAAAATTTGACTTCAATACTAACTAAGTTTGATTTTTTTTTTTATTAAAAAAATTATTTTAAATTTTTTAAGAATTATCTAAAAAATAAGTCAAAATAATATAACATAAAATGAACAACAAAAACAAAGTAATTTAAATTGTGAATGACATTGTTATTGTAAGTTAAAGATACTTTTTTTTGATGATTTAAAAATAATATCGTATAACAAAATAATTTTCATTTATATTTTTATAAAGCTAATTTGATGTAATTTTTAAAAATATTTATGAATTATTGATACATAATAATATTATATTAAAAATAATACTACATTAAAATTTACTAAGTAAATATTTATATATAATACTATTTTATTTCATTACATGTATAATTAGTTTGTAATATATGTAGGTTAAAAAATTTTCACATCTAATAAATTTTTAAAACAAATCATTATGACATTTATACGTCAAAGTAAAAATCTTTCGTATACGTGGAATTTTATTTCATGATAGTTAATAATCTCATAGAGACTTGGTGGTAAATACAACTATCATTTTTATTTTTCATGAAAGTTTGTGCTCGTGCGCAAAAAACTTTACATTGTGACAAGTTGCATTTGAACAGTTAACTTTAGTGAATTGGATGTCAATTTTTTTTGATGGTGATTTTAATAATACTTGTTATTATTGAAAAAAATAATATAGTGAAAATTAATCCTAATATAATTAAAAATACTATATAAAAATATTTTCATTCATAATACAAATATATGTCGTATAATGTTCCTCCAAATCACAAAAATGATGTTCTTCCAAATCTTCAAATTAAGTTGTGACAAATCACATTTAACTCTAGATAGACGATGGAACCAATATTGGTTCCAGAACCAAAAATGTGCTCATAAATAGCCTACTTTTTACAGGGTCAAACATGAACTTTTTCTAATCAAAATAAGCTAAAAATGGTACCTCCAGAAACGTTATAATTTGAATCGTATCGAAAAATTCTATATAGGGAAATCCGACAATTTCCGTGGAAGTTATGCATGTTTCTCGGTCATGAACAGAGCAGATGAAGCTTCTATTTTTGCCTTTGAAATTGCATGTTTCTTCCTCCGAGTTCTTGCTTCTTGCAAACTAGAGCAGCCACGGTTACCATTGCTTCTTTGTCCACAGGTCCTGTCATAGGCGTAGATATTAAAATACTAACGCTTAGCAAAATATGGGGTGCTACGTGGGCACGGCAAAAGTTCGGAGAGCATTTTGAAAAATTGTTTTTGTCAGTCATCTTATCAAAAATAACATTATATAAATAATAATTTTACATTAAAGACACTGCGAGAATGATATATTATACGACCAAAAACACAGAAAAAAATAATAATGTTCATGATACATAAAACTAACCAAAAAAAAACTACTTCATATAAGCAAAACAACATACATTATATTATAGTGAAATTATTTTTTGACAAATAACGCATATTCCTTTTTTTTGATTTTTGAGAATGATTGGTTTAGATATGTGTTATTATTTAATATTGAAAACGCTGACAAGACTATCCGTTTGCATTTGACAACATTGAATTGTTACACTTATTCTAAGAGATGAAAAAATAAACCATGCGACTTCACTCAACAACTTCACTCAACATTTTTTGATACAAATTGCAATTTGTTTTTGAAATCTACTAGCTAAAAAATTCCCCATCAATTGATGTGACTTAAATTGGTGGAAGAAATTTGTGACAGTAAATATATAACACCTTTTGTTTATCGTCAACAAGCAGTAGACAATATTTACGCTACAATTTCAATTTTACTTTCATTTCACATGCAACATTTCTTCACTACGATTGTTTTGCGTAGAAAGCAGCAGTAACTATGAGAATAAGAACGAATAATGTGCAACGAGAGCAAAAGAAACAAGTATAACAGCAACATTTTTTTTGTAAACGCATGGTATAAGGTACTGGCATTACATCAGTCAAAGAGGAGGAGAGAGAGAGTGATAAGAGGTCACAAATAGAAAGAGAGAGAGAAGATGAGAGTATTTTTATGAGGCATTGATCAACGTCAAACAAATAGATGAAGTAGAGCATTCGACACGAGCAAAAGCCTGGTGAATTTAGCATAATTATATTGTTTTGTTTATTCTGCATTGTGAAAATGCCTTATTTCTTTTGTATGTGTTTTTTTTTTTTTTTGTATCCATAAGGGGGAAAATATGTACATACGGCTAGCATGCAATTTAAAGTGGATGGAAGTCAAATTTGTCACGTGAAGAGGGAGACACATATTAAAAAACTAAGACATTTTCACAATGCAAAAGAAATAAAGCGGGCGGATAGAAGGATAGTAACTGTTAACAGACACGGTATACGAGTTAGTTGCAGGTGGCCGTATCCACTACTCAACGAGGTGGAACAAGAAGAATAAATCCTCTTCTGTTGTTGGTTTTGATTGGTCCTCGTCGGCATTGTGCATAATCGTAAAACGACTCAATTACACAAACTTTTTGTCAATTTCCATCACTTCGTATTGCATACAGTGCAATATGAAAGTTTGCTAAAGTTTTTCTCCTCATTTCTTGTATTGCTTCTGAGGAATTGTAAACATGTAAATATCAATGATCTTTTTCACAATGTTATTATTGTAATTATTTGGTATTATGACACACTTAACTGCGTCGTCGATTGGAGAGAAAGACACAAACCAATACTCAATTCAGTACAAGCATAATAAATTTATTCACATCAATTCACGTTTTTATTTTATCATCTGCTTAAAAAGACACGCATGTATGAGCATTATTTTTAACTTTTAAATATTTATCTACTGACATAACATGGAAGTAGTTTCAAATTTAATGTGCTTTGGTGAAAAATTTGAGAGAAAATCATGTGAAATACATTGAAGTAAGTCAAAAATATTTTAGCAAGTACCATGCAAAATTGTCCCCCATATACATGAAAAGAATTAATTGAGTTTTATAATTTTTTGAAGATCTTGTTGTTGTCACAAAAGTGTAATTTGACAATGTAGAGTTAGGTACAAATGACACCTTAATGAAGCGATTTGACTATTCAAACATGTATGGGTTCAAAAGCATGTAACACCACAAAATAACTTTGAAAAAGCTTTAAAAGTTATGAAAGATCGCGAATCTTCACAAATCATGCCTCGATTTGAGCGATGATCTACATTGTTGATTTGGACCATTTCGAAAAAAAAAACCTCATTAAAATGTAGTCATACATTTGGTTGAATATCATTTAGTATTTTTGACAAAAATGAGACATAACAATTTGAATTTCAAAAATTCATGCCTCAATTCGAGCGATGATCTACATTGTTGACTTGGACCATTTCAAAAACAAAACTCATTAAAATGTGATCATACATTTGTTGAGTATCATTTAAAGTTTTTGACAAAAATGAGTCACATAACAATTTGTATTTTAAAGATTCATTGTGTATAGAAACAAATTTATTATAATAGACTACATTCCAAATATGTTACATTTGTGAAATTTTGGTAAATGTTGACCTTTGACGTCAAATATTTTTGTTAGAAGTGAGACTCATGGATCTTTGTAAAATTGAATTTTTAGCACGGTGGTTTTTTGTGTGCTATACTCATATGTGTAAGTGGAATCTAACTTCCATGAACAGTCATGCAACCAAAAAACAACATACCCTTCATCACAAAAAATATACAAAATAACTCTTTAGTGCATGGTATATGCAAATTAGAGTGCAATGACCATTTAAGTTTTTTTCTATCAGGTCTTGCATGGCGAATATTGATAATATTTTGAAAAAAAAGGAAGAAAAAATTTAAAGATGAAAAAATTGAACTTTCACATGATAAGTGGTTTGACTGACACTTGAAGATGGTATCTTTTACTTTGTTACACTTTTTGAACAAATAAAAAATTCCTAAATTCTTAGGGTTTCCTCTGAAATTAAGTAAACATTTTGAAAAAAAAAGAAGAAAAAATTTAAAGATGAAAAAATTGAACTTTCACATCATAAGTGGTTTGACTGACACTTGAAGATGGAAAGTGGTATGACTGACACTTGAAGATGGAAAAAACAAGTAATAGCTCTTAAATAAAACTGATTGGTATCTTTTACTTTGTTACACTTTTTGAACAAATAAAAAATTCCTAAGTTCTTAGGGTTTCTCTGAAATTAAGTAACATCTTTGTTAAAATTTGCCTCACATTATAGTAATTTGTTTGTTGCAAAGCAACAGGAAAACGATTTTGTTATATGAAGACGTCTTCGCAAAAACTAAGTCTTTTTTATGGACCTGAATATCTATAATCATATGCGTAAATATTTTCTTTAATTTTATAATGCTTTTGATAAATATAGCTGCACAAATTTCTTTCACCATTCTTTTGAAGTGGTTGAACACATTTTAAATATTTTTTTCAAATAAAGTAAATTTCAATGATTTTTTAACAAGATGAAAGTCCGTGCTGTAAAAGTACCAGGGTATAAATACCAGATGCGTTGTCAACTATGTTAAAATTTGTAAAACAAATTTTGTTATAGATATATTGCTTGGTTATATCACACTTTGTTATAAAAATTTGGAACTGTCGTATTTGTTAGACAAGTATTTAATTATACATTGCTTTTCATTGTTGTTGCATTATATTGGCAGATTCAAAAAAAAATCGTTGCAATTTAACATGCTTTGCAAAAAGAAAGCTTTGTTAATTTTGATTATTTTCATAAATTACACAAATTCTACCATATTTCATTCACATGAACATAATTTTACAATATTTATTTTTTACAACTTCAGTTCAATCAAGACGCAAACAATGTGAATAAAAATAAAAAATTGGGCCAACTTTTTTCAACGTTATTGTATCGTACTTTTCAACTCAAAGTAAATTTGTTGTAGCAAGCTAATATGTTCATCCAAAAACAGATTTTTCAATTTTGGTAGATTTGTAAATTATATAAGTTCTAATGTTTACCATTATAAGAATGTTGTTTTGCACTATTTATTTTCACAATTGTAGCCACATACAATGAAGACAAAAATAAGCAGTTAGATTAACTTAGATGTCAACTCGTGGTAAACTCTCATGACTTTTGTTTAATCAAAATAGAAGTAGCCACATACAATGTGGACAAAAATAGTTGGATTAATGTAGAAGTCAACGCGTGGTAAATTTCTACGACTTTTGTTCAATCAAAATAGTTGTAAAACGTTTAATGTGGATAAAAATAATTAATTGGGTCAATTTAGATGTCAATTTGTGAAATTGTATTATTTATTCAATCCTTAATTATAAAGATATAAAACACTATGAATCGCCTGTGAAAAAATATCTCATTACGTAGTATAAAATGATTGAATTATCATGAACTGCCAGTAAAAAGTTTCTGCTAACATAATGTAAGCAATTCTAAAAAACGTGACTACAATTTATGTGACATTTATGTCAATATTTTATGATTGTTGTGGAAAAATAAATTGTTATATAATCAGCGCGTGTGACAAATATTGTTGACTAAATTAACACATTAGATTAAGTATTTTTAAATATTGGTCTTCCAGATCAACTTATATGTAATTAGAAAGTTAGTAAGAAATCTAACTTATTGATATGATTAATATATAGATTTTTATTGACATATAATGAATTAACTAACAAATACACACATGATTTATTGTACGTCATTGTAAAATATCAATAACAATGTATGCGTTGACATCATTATTACTTTGTAATTGCATATTTGATTTAGAAAGAACATGTTATAATTGTATGTATACATAAAATAGCAAAATCTAAAATAGTGTACGTTTGAATGATAAGATTATTTTTTTGGGTATTTTTTAATAATATTAAATATACATGTAATCAGTTGACTTTTCAAACAAATATTGTAAATTTTTATGAATTCATAAATTTTGATATTAAAGATCAAAATTTAAAAATATCATACAATATTAAGATTACTATTAAGAATATTGGTCACAATATTCTAAATACATTAGATATGAATTCACCTATAACAATTGCAAAGTCTCAAAATTATAGTCACAAAATTGTACTCACGTTTTATGAAAAAAATTATATTATGATGTTTTAGAAAATATATTTTTTTTATTATTATTTTATCTGTAAAAAACAACAACATAAAAAATGTGTTGCTTAACAACAATAGATCCAATGATTGCGCTATATTTTAATATGTTTATTTATTGTTCATTAAATACGTACAACATATAATATTATCCCTTAATTTGTTGAGCGTGTTATCTTTCATCACTTCACAATCATTCAAGTATAATTGATTTTGTATGTATGAGTCTACAAACGATCAAATGATACTATAATTAAAATTTTTGTACATGGCATTTAGTTGCAAAATGAAATGTATCCAATTCAAAGACATTTTTGACAAAATAAATAAAATCTTTGAAAATTTATTATTGTCAAAGATTCATATTTTCTAAATCCGTAGTTAATTTCAAATTCACAAGTTATATTGGTAAAAGTCTGTTACATTTGTTATTAAATAATAATTATCCTCACTTTGAATATAGGTACATTTTTTTAGTATTAATATCGACGTTGCACATTATGTCCAAAATATTAGTCACATTCGATGAAAAAGTACAAATTTAATGTCCAAAATAATTGTAAGAAAATCAAAGTACTTATTATGAAGATTATTTATTTATTGTAAATACTTGTGGGAAGTGGAGTAACTGTTTTTAAATCGATTAACGTTCAGATACATAGAATTACGATTCTCAAATTTCGTCTCTCTTCTAACGCTCCCTTGATATTTTATATAATTCAACTTAAGTGTAAATAAGCGTACACCTAAAATTAAGTACTCTGCATCATCATGTACCTATTTTCATGAACATAGTCCCCTTCCTACCATTGAATTATGTGAACATGTCTGAATGGCTTCAATATTTAAAATGTGTGGATACATTTTCAGATACTTCTATCACTTTTCGTCATGAAATTATAATTTTTTATGTATCAATGACCTCTAAAAGCTAGTGGTGGCATTCTTCATCTATGTTAAGTCTCGATGTCTCCTGGTGAAAACATTGAAAGTAAATTATGTGTATATCAAGATGGACCAAAAATACCTCAACAAATATTGCAAAATTTTGGTCACAACCATCAAAGCAATTGTTTGAGCTTTTTTCATCTCTTTAAAGATTCCGCTACTGCCACAAAAGTGTGATTTAACAAATATTGCAAAATTTTGGTCACAACCATCAAAGCAATTGTTTGAGCTTTTTTCATCTCTTTAAAGATTCCGCTACTGCCACAAAAGTGTGATTTAACAAATATTGCAAAATTTTGGTCACAACCATCAAAGCAATTGTTTGAGCTTTTTTCATCTCTTTAAAGATTCCGCTACTGCCACAAAAGTGTGATTTAACAAATATTGCAAAATTTTGGTCACAACCATCAAAGCAATTGTTTGAGCTTTTTTCATCTCTTTAAAGATTCCGCTACTGCCACAAAAGTGTGATTTGATTCAGTGAAATTATACACGAATAAAATTTTAATCAAAACTTAGACAATATAGACATATGAGATTCAAAATATTTGGCAGCATTATATAATTTGAAAAGATGAACATAAAAATATATTTTACTTTTGTATCAGCACGTACATATTCACATCAATTCACGCCTCCTTCCTAACACCTGATAAATGAAATGCATGTATAAATATTATTAAGATAGATTTATGTGAAAAAGCGCGTTCAACTTTTTAATACTTGGTTACATCTCTTGTTAGTAATTCATAAAATTGAATTTTCAAAATCGATCTACTCCGGTGCAAAATTTGAGAGTACATTGCGTGAAGTACATTGCGACAATTTGAGAATATTTTAGAGAGTATGATGCAGAATTGTCCTCCACAGACATGGAAACAATGGATTGAATCTTACAATTTTTTCTTTGTTGTTACAAAAGTGTCATTTGACAATGTGAAGCTATATACAAATGACACCCTAATCAAGCAGCTAAATTGTTCAGACATGTATGGGCTTAAAAACATGCGACAACACCAAATGACCTTAAAAAATTCAAACTATGAAAGAAGTTCAAAAATTTCATGGATCATACCTCAAGCTGAAAGACGACCTATGTTGTTGATTTGGACCATCTCAAAAAAAAAAAAAAAACGTCATTGAAATGTGACTACTTATTTCATTGAGAATCATTTAAAATTATCACAAAAGTAAGTCACATAATAATTTGTATGTCAGAGATACATTATGTAAGGAACAAATTTAGAAGTTAAAAAATTAACCATCATAATTGAATATATCCGAAATATACTGGATATGTGACATTTTTGGTAAATATTGACCTTTGATGTCAAATGTTGCTATTGAAAATGAGATTTATGAATATTTGTATGGTTGTATTTTTAGCACGGCAATTTTTGATGTGCAACATCCACATCAGTAATTAAGTGGAATCTAGTTGCTATGAGTGGTCATGCAACAAGGAAAAGAACCAACCTTCATGACATAATATACAAAAACAACTCTTCATTGTATTGTATGTGAAAATTAGAGTGCAATGACTAAATATGTTCATTATTTATCAACTTTTGCATGGCAAAAATTGGCAACATCTACAAAAAAAAACGGAAAAAAAAAGAAGATTGAATATTCGAACTTTCACATCATAAGTCATTTGGCTAACAACTGAAGATGGACTTTAAAGTGCAATGGTCAAAGAAGTAATGTATCCTAGACACAACCCATCGGTACCTTTCTCTTTGTTGTACTTTTCAACTTCTAAATCAATCGAAGAAATTCAAAATTCTTAAAATTTCCTTTGGGATTTTAGCACCTTCGTGAGAGCTCGCGTCACTTCATACTGATTTGTTTGTCGCAAAACAACATCCACACATTTTTCACAATTTGATGTGGTCCACCATTTCTTAATAGCCACGCCTGTGGCACCCGGGAGAACGACTTTATTTTTTGGAAACAACATGCTCACAAAAAGAAAGTCATATTGATGGTCTAATTACTTTGTGCGCCTTTAAACAACAATAATTCACTTTAAAAAAATTAATTTTGTCTTTCTCAACGGCGACTTCACATCTGCTGTTTTGATGTTTGGAAGAGATGGGTGGCAATTAAGTTGTGCACATTGTTTTTGTCTCCAACAAGATCATAACATAATATTATGATGAAAAAAACTCATATTGTGTTAAAAAATTATCATTAACATGCTTTACTAACTTTGAGACTTGTTTTCAAGAAACAATGATGGTGTCTGATATTTCCTTTGTTTAAATAAAAATTGTGAAATGTTGAATTTATTACCTTACTTCATTTTGTGTAGCATACAAAAGTAAATAAATCAAGGTACATGTAGGAAAAAGTTAGCTATCATTTTTGTCATGATGTTTGATAAAAACTTTGATTTCAAGTTTCAACTCATGTTGTTAAAGGTTGTTTCATTGCCTGCAAAAACGCTCCTTTTAAACTTGTGTATATCATCTTATTTGATCTACTCTCGTTCACATCAAATATGCAATTCTCTTATGTATGACAAAAGTGCATATGAAATACCAGTTTTGACTTTCGTCATCCCTTGAAAACATAGCAAGAAGTCAACATTGGTCTTTCGCCAAAGATATATCCTTGCATCACACAGTATCTGTAAGGTATAGTATAGATATGACCCATGAAAATATATTTACATTGTGCACAAACTAATTGATTAAAATAATTTAACAAGTCAAGAAGGTTTAATTTGTAAATATGCGGTGCCAATAGTCAAATATCATATGCAATATATATCTTGAAAAGAGGGGTTGGAGAAAAGGTTAAAAACGCGTAAAAATAAAATAATAATTTTATATTGGCACCAAATATTCGATTTGTGGTAAGCATCTTTTCATCTACACGCTACTCTTAATTTTGTTTGAGCATGTCAATTCACCTAGTAAGTGTTGTCAAAGATAATTGAATCATTCAACAAGAACTTAACCCTACACATTGATGACATATTGTGTGCTCTATGAAAATTTGTCTATTAATGTCCATATAATTATCCGTTAGAATAAAAGTTTATCGTATTGTAAAGCTCTAGATAATGTTCATCACAGATACTACAAAAATAACATGATTATTCATATATATGTTTTTCAAGGTTGACACTCTTGACTGGCAAACTTATAAATAAACAAATCAGGTATGTTTTACTCTAATATAGACGACATCCTTGATGTTTTCCGTTCCTCCTCCCCCCTTCCCTCCCCTTTTGTCCCATCTTGAGTTCATGACAATTTTTTATTGTACAAGAGACATAGGCACAAGCACAGGTTATAGATGAGTCTGCAACTCAAAAAACTACAGTCCAATCTTCTGTTCTTTCCTAGTAAATTTTCACCCGACGTCCCTTACTAAAATGATGAAAAATAGTTTTCATGTAGTAGTTATGTATGTCAATTGATTATATTGGTGTATGCGAATTTTTTTTGATAATTCTTCAAATATTTTTTTACATTGAAGATTTTTGATTAAAATATTTTATACGTAAACATTTAATTTACTATTAGTCTTGTCAAGCTATTTATAAATTTTTATCACCATAAGATATAAGTACAATATTTTAATAATTTTTTATTATTTACATTCCAAAATAATATGATGATATATTTCTCATGTAAACATATTATTCAAAAATAACGATCAATATAATATAATATTTTACACAAAATTTTTTATATTAATTATAAAAAATTGAAAATTGTATTTACAGGAGATTTAAAAAACATCTTACAATAAATTGTGTAAACAATAATTGTGCAGTTTGCATGTACAAAAAAAATGGCAATTTGTCAGAAATATTATATTAATCAAGTATAATCGTGTTGGTAATGATATTAATATTCACAAATTTGTTGAGATAATTATCAGAGATGTTGACATAAATTATTCATTTAAAAAAAAATGTGATAATTCATATATTAAAAAGGAGAGAGAGCAAAAAAGTTATATATGAGGAGAAGGCAGAAGAGAAAGATACGCAAAGGAATGAGACAAGCCATATCTTCACTTGGTCTATCACAAGCTGTCTCACTTTTCATTTTCTTTGTCAAAAAAATGTGATGTTGATAATCAAAGTGAATTTTGTTGGTACAGAGACATCTGTGCAGATATATTTTTTTGATTTAAATTTGCGCGTATGTCAGCACATTGTTGTTAATTTTTGACTCAAACGTGCTATTTTTACGCGTAAGAGTAAATGGGTTTATTATTCTCCCTCTCCCATTTTGTTCTCTATCTTTATCACATCGTCTTGCCCTCTGTCTCTCCCTCTCCGTCTGCCTGCTCTCTCTTCCTTTTTTCCCTGTACCTCTTCTTCTCTTTCCTTTCATCATGTCCTTATGTTCGTAAATGATTTCATGAATCACTGTGTAACAAATTACAGGCAGGCAGTCTTTGAATGAATCAAATTCGTCACCAGCCGAGATAGCGGGTGCGTACCACTTGGTTCGCTTAAGGTGGGCACCATTGTTTTGACTCCTTGTTTTGTTGCCTCTACTAAATCTTGTTAAAATGTTTGAAGTGGAAATAATGTGTGTGTGCCAACGTCAGTAACACGACAATAGTGTTAACAAGTGGTGACAATGGGTCGGGTGTTAGCGTCGACTAGTGGTGGTGAAATTCTTGTGCGCAGACTTTTTTGAATACAAATAAATAACGTAATGTTTGTTTGAAACATAACAATAAAATATAAATTAGTGAAATAAATTTTTATAACTTATTGTCACAAAATGTACCTAGCAAGATCACTGTTTTTATGTTATTTTATCTAAATATTCTAATGTATTGTAATTACAAAGATAATAATAATACTTCTCTCTCCCTTCTTCTTAATCTTGCCCTTGTGCTTGTAGATGACACCGTGAATGCTTGGATAACTGATTGACATGCAAGCAACTTTTATATGGAACATATTTGTAACAGTCAACAAGACTCGTCTCCGGTCAAAAGAGCGAGTTTGTACGACCAAGTCCGTCTGAGATATATTTTTTTCTTAATTTATCACTTTCAACTAATACGAGCATGCTGTTGCACTCTTTGTCATACTTCAATGAAAAAAGGATACCTTGTCATTTTGACAAAAAATATGGAAACAAAGGATGACATTCTACCATCTCTTGGCCAAATCACTTGGTTACATCCTACTGAACATACAGTAAAGGTAGCGCTCGAGTAGCGCTCAAGTATAATAAAACTAATTTATGAGATCATAAGATTATTTTGTAATATTATTATGCAATTGAATGTGGTAACTATTATTATTTACTAACTGTCATATTTTTTCGTCACTGGTCATTTTTAAGCATTTTCCAAATTTTTAACTGCAATTATATGTACTTATGTCCACATACTCATAATAAAAGCATACATGTTGTGGACCACAAAGAAATTGCTGAACATAACATTTGAAATTTTTTGACGATAATGAAGAGGTGAATTCAATTTCAAGGTAGACGTTGGAAGGACAATTTTTTATTGTCATGACATTTTATGTCAATTTCAATGTACAATTCTCCTTTCAATTGCATTTCGCTGTTGATTCTTGTAGTCTCTCGTTACAATGAGCATATGCTTTCCAGTAATTGATTTCAATGCATTATTGTACATGATGTTGACGTGGTACCTATTGTACCTGATTGTGTAACATGAATCCTTTGTTAGTGATGTTCAGTTGACCAAGTGGATGAAACCTTTGATAAATGTTAAAGTTGTTTATTCTGGAAGTACGTACCGACAGATTGAGGTTGGCATTGGATTTTTGCCAAAAGAGTTGGACAATGCTCAAAGCTTAAGAACAACAATTTGTACGGTTTTAGTGGCACAAAATTTGCGTGGACCAAGATGGCTTAGATATTCTGTAATACACAAGCTAAACAAAGGTCAACAAAGCAAGTTACAAGGCTATGATAGGCAACAATTTTGTTGAGAATCTAACTGAAGTGTTTGTAGGGTACAGTAAGAGTGACTCTAGCATGTATACATTGGAGTCTACACTGCTATATGGCACTAAAAGAAGACAGAAAAAGTAATATTGTATCTTACATATTTTATTTGAAGAGAAAGCATAATAAAGTATTGATATCGGATTTCCTGAACGTGAACTTCAAGAATCGCAAGACACATTCGAAATCATGTCCATAAACCTATCTTCTAAAAATTAGAACACTTTGCGTTGTCTGGTTTGGCTTCAAAGATTTAGACATTGGGGTACTTTGCCAATTTTTCTACTTCATTAATCTTAGACTAGTGCACTACTTGTAATTTTTCGTTGTTTATCTCTCAACAACTTAAGAAGTTTATGTTATGCTTTTAGGGGCCATTGGGGGAGAAGTGGAACAAGGGGAGGAGTAACATACTTGGCATTAAAAGAGGAACACACAACTCCAACACCAAGAGAGGCACGCATCGCATCAAAAAGTCGAAAGCATTCACTTTCTCGTGAACGCTGGAGCCGCAATCTCCAAAGAGGGAAGGCGAGTAGGACCTTACACTAACAATGGGCCAAGGTGCTTCTCAAAGGCAAAGTAGGCACTTAGACCCATGGGGAAGGTTTTTCTCTCATGAAGCTGTCTCGAGAAAATAAAAATTTTGATGCACTGGAGACATGCAACAAGGCAAGTATTACCTTTACTCTTGTTTTTTTTGCGTTTTGAAGTCGCCTTTCAATGTGCCAGCCATTGCTTGCAATGAATATTTGAACTTCTGTTTATCTTTATATTGTTACTTTTTAAAATTCCTCAACTTCTGCGTAAAAGCACACAAACAGTTTTTATTTTGCGCCCTTATTCTCGTGAATAATATACTAAGATGTTGCCATGGTTTGTCTTTTGGTGATTGGAGTAGATGCTGCTCCTTGTTGCATGGCCACTCTTGGAAGCTAGCTTTCTCATAGAAATTGGTATAGCACATGAAGAACAACGTGCTGAAGGTTAGATCTTTAACATCATCATGGAACTTCATCTTAACAAAAGCATTTAATATCAAGAGTCAATATGTAATTAGGTCTTCTACAATTAGTTGAATTTGAACAAGTCAACAATAATCATGTATTTTATGTATTCTTTTTTTCTTCAGTATACAATGTGTCTCTTAGATATATATTTTTTTGTAGGTCACAGTAGCAGTTAGTGTTTAATACTATTGAATAAAATGTAGCCACAATTCAATGGAGGTCTATATACTCTAGGAATTTGCATGTTGATCCTGGATGAGATGAATATAGCAGGGCATCATTGGTCTATTATTTGTACATCAGTGGAAGTGTGTGTTTTTATATGGTAATGCGTGAGCTTGTGTTCAAGAGCAAGTGTCTGGGAGTGTCACCAAGCTTGAGCGCACGCTTGTGTGTGTTCATGTGTGTCACTGCAATAAAGTAACATTTTTCCTAACAAGTGTCAAATGGTGATGTACAAGCATATTATAGAGGTATTAGCCACATAAAATATTGCTTGTTGACATATTAAAAATAAAAGAGTATGACAAAAATGTGTTGAGATGATTGGCCAACAACCTACATTCCAAGTATTGCTGTGCCAAAAGTCTTGTTCTTGCGTTGCCAATTGGCGTGACAAATATAATGCATGTTTGATGGAACCATTTATATTACTGTCATTTACATCAGGTGAATGGTACTTTAAATAAAGTCATTCCCTTGCTATCGGACGTCACATCTGCAACACAATAAGAGAAGCTATTTCTATTATCAAAAGACTTAAAAAACTTGCTTGGAAGAAGACCAAACACTAAAAAATTGAGAACATTAATCAATGCGCAAAACACTACGCTGCAAGCTAATATGTATTAAATTGGTAGTAGTCAAAAGTGGGGGGTTGGGCTTATATGCACTTATTTGTATGCGCAACAAAATGGTTGCATCAACCAGACGAAGAGGAATGGTTGGCGACAAAGAATAGAAGGAGCTTTAGAAATAATTTTGCAACTTGCACTTAGGACTTGCCTTTACACTAATAACTCGATGAAGATGGGAAAAGTTGCTCAAGCTTCCAATTTTGCCTCCATGAACGGGCCATAGCAGCCTGAACGTGATGTTAGAAAAGAATCTCCAAAGTTGTAGCAATCGTGTAATACAGTCGCCCAATCTGTTGGACCAAGCCGCAACTCTGCCATCTTATATACGCACCACTGGTTCGTGCCAACAGCCAACGTGAGAGTGTCCTTTGCCCGATCTGTAGGGGCTAACATTTCATTTTGCGTAACCTAGGGACTTCCTTCTTTTGGTATCTTCCTGTCTCTTTTTTTATATTCCACAATTTTCCCTATTTTCTGCTGGCTCTTTGAAGGTACTTTAGAGCGTCTTTTTTTGCAATCTTTGTTACCTTTTTTTGTATCCAAGGGTTTCCATTCATTAATTAGCCATCATTCATCCACGACTAGTCACATCCAGCCCCTGCCACCTGAAGTCAAAAAATAGCTAATCAATTTTTGGATGAGATGCTATTCCAAGAGCGAACTGCCCCAGACTACACTAGGGCTCGTGACAACATGCAACACTTGAGCCTGCATGGCTGGTTGATTGGCTGGCTTGGCCCTCTTTTCATACCCTGCCAGATCTTTGTGCTTACCCTAGGGCTTCCCTTTTTTTTGCACCCTGTCGTCTCTTTTGTGCAACCAAATGGCTTCCCTCTTTCCGTACAATGGCACCTCTTTGTGCATATCTAGGGGGCTTCCCCCTTTTCGTAGACTGTCGTTTCTTCTCACATCCCCTGAAACTTCACTCTTTTTGTGACCTGTCGTCCCTTTTTGCGCATAGCCCAAGGGCTTCTTTCTTTTTGTACCCTGCCATTTTCTTCTCGCGTTTCCTACTCTTCTCGTACTCTGGTGTCCCTTCTTGCGTACCCCAAGAGCTTTCCACTTTAAGTACTCCTTAAGTCCCTTTGTCCGTACCCCAGCTCATTTTGGGAGAATATTTGTCTAAGACTTGGTGGACCTTTGAATGTTTGCGTAACTTCAATGAAAGCTTAACTGACTATTTCCAAGCTTTGATTTTGGCATATGTAAATTGATGATATTCACATTGAAAGCATTGCAATTAAAAAAATGCGGTATATAACCGCAATAAAAAAATGCGTTATACAACCGGACATTGATATTTAAAGGACCTCAAGTTTTTTGATTTGTTAGCAAAGCTACTCCCTAAATTCTACATGGACTCTTACCCCCATGCCCCAATTGGGAGCTAGATTTTCTCTCTTCGTACCTAGCCGTCTCTTTCTACGTACCCAATCAACTCTCTTTTTTTGTATCCCTACAGTCCCTGTATGCCTGTTAGGCACTTCTCTCCTTTTGTACCCTTGTCGTCTCGTTGTGTGACTTTCTTTTGTTCATTCTCCTGCATTCTCTTTTGTGTTTTACATACAGTCTCCTTCATAATCTATCCTTGCT
This sequence comes from Mesotaenium endlicherianum, assembly GCA_009602735.1. Classification (NCBI taxonomy): domain Eukaryota; kingdom Viridiplantae; phylum Streptophyta; class Zygnematophyceae; order Zygnematales; family Mesotaeniaceae; genus Mesotaenium; species Mesotaenium endlicherianum. The sequence goes on from WELA01002449.1 coordinate 282,052, forward strand.
TTAAAGGAGGTGCATTTTTGTTGAGTAATACATGTGTCCACGGACTTGCTTTGATTTCCTTAATGATGCAGTACTAGGTGCAATTTCACGTACTAATAACTTCTATTAAACCGAACATATGGCATGTTCAAGTTTGGCCCTCATTCATCCTAAACCCCCTTCATTTTTTCATTGGTAGTTGAAGATGGAGTTAACGTACGTTTTTGCACAACCCGATCTTTTACATCTTTTTAACTGGGATGGAAGCAATAAACTCGAGCAATCCAATATTTGCGCATTCTTACATTATGCCAAGTCCCAAACCACATCATGGGGATTAAAATTGTTGGAGCAATCTATCTTAAGTTGGTCTTGAAGATTGTCTCAGATTCAATATTCAATTGTGGCATTAGATCTTATGCGCAATGTGTTTCGGCAAGATTGAGCAATCAACCGGTGCTAATTGCTGGAAAGGAAATTGTGCAACAGATGGGGAGGTTTAAGAACATACTTAGGACAAATGTGTATTCTTACTATGCTTTTGTTTGATCTCGCTATTAACGTTAAACAAGGAAACTGACTCCGCAAATAAAGTTACTAGCAAACCTCGGCCTAATATGCCATGGTCAAGGCAAAGAGTGCAATAGTATGACATTCACGGCCGTTGCTGTGCAACTTGCCTCCTCTCCACGAGTACAAAGCGCCTTGTAAGCCGCCCCCCGTGCAGACCAGGAGCTAAGGCACGTCCTACGAAATGCTGTGGACTGCTCTACAACTTGGAAGGGGCGGGGTACCAGTTCCACGGATCTTGCGACGTGTAAGTCGTGACTTGCTTCACCGACAGGTAGTTCTCTAGTCCCCTGCTCGCGGCAAAAAAATAAAAAATTCGGACCACGATGTTTGGGAGTTACGTGATGCTTGCATGTTGCCCATGATGCCTCCACCTTCCCCAAAGGAGAGGACCATGTCACAACACACGACAGAAAGAGACCTCGGAAGGAAAACTAATCCTTTTGGGAAGAAATGACCGTTTAGAATTGCAGATTGCGATTGCTTGAGCACAGCAGTCCACCCATCGCCTGACTTGTCCACCAAAGGGGTGTGCAAGAGTGAGAGTGCAGCTAGAGGGCCAACTCCGGAAACACTTCAAACCAGCATGCAAAGGGCTAGCTGCTGCACATGCTACCCGCCAAACCCATACCATTAGTATGACCCTCGCCCCCGCAAGAAACAGGGAGCCTTAAACTTGCAACCCACAAGCTACCAATTTGCAAAGTAGCGTGGATCAGTACCAGAGAGGGCACCGAATAAACCAGCACCAGAGTCAGCACCAAAATATGAGCACCGGAGTCTACAACAGATGGCCAGCACCGGGGTCACCACCAGCACCAGCACCAGCACCAGCACAAGAGCCAGCACCAGCACCACCCACTTAAACCCAGTTCCGATGCGCCAGTGCGTGCAATCGGACAGGCAGGCGCCTGGCGACCGGGCGGGCAAAGGAGTGAGGGTGTGCGCGGTCTCACCACTCGCCGAGTTCGCGGCCGAAGCCGCTGCGCTTCTTGCCGCCCCACGGCGCCTGGCAGAAGCACGGCTGCGAGCAGTTGACCCACACGATGCCGCACTCCATCGCCTGCGCCGCCCCGCCCCGCCCGGCCCCGCCCAGCCCAGCGCCACCCGCCCGCCCGCCCCATGTAGATGCAAGCAGTGAGAGGGAAGCAGTAACAGCAGCAGCAACAGCAGCACCACCAGCCACTGCTGGTGGAGGATTGAAGCGAGCGAGTCCATGGGGGGTTTGCAGCACGCCGCAGCGAGCACGCAGAGATAAATATGGGACGGAGAATGTCGGGACATGATGTCGCGGCTGCAGCCCACAAGAGGCTTGTGTGGTGCGCGCAGCGAGTGCGTGTGTGTGCATGTGCGCAGACGTGTCTCTGTTTGAGTATGAGAGGGAGTATGTATCTATCTGCGCGAGCGTCCAAGTGGTGGGTAGCAGTGCTGAAGAAAAACACCTCGTTCCCATAGACAACGAGCGACGTGGGAGCGAACAGAGGCAGAAATTAGAAGGCTCAGAAAATAGCTTCTTTTTTTTGGGGGGGGGGGGGGGGGGGG
>WELA01002449.1:327792-353676 GCA_009602735.1 Mesotaenium endlicherianum
TCTTTCTATGTTCTAGCTCTTGTTTATATACTTGCTACATAAGTAATTTCTAGGAAGGTGTATGTTGATGTGTTGGCACCCAACACATCCCAAAACTTGCCACCTCTTTCTAGAATAATGTACACATGTCCTTTTGACCTAAAAATGGCACATCTGACTTTTGCCACATGGAGTTCTTCTAGGTCTTTCCTCTAACTTCGAAAATGCCTTGGAAGGTTCAAAGGACATGAACCAAGTTACTAGAGTACCTATTCACACTTGACTTCACACCATACTACTTCAAATATATTTGAAAACATTAAAATATATGCAAACTAATGTATAATAACTCAAATCACTACATTAATTGTTAATCGCCTATTTGGTAAGACGATTCATTTCAAAATTCCACTTCCAGCACATAGTCATCATAAGGCCTCACATGCTCATACCTTATATTGCAATGCAGTCTTTCAATACCTTTCTCCTTGTCACACCAGCAATTTATCATATGGTCTGGGCTGTTGTGCTCCCTGATAGGGTAGCCATTGCAATCCTTCAAATTCTCCCTCCAGAAACTCAGCTCCTCCATGACTTTGTCTGTCAAAATTAGTTTGCTGTCCCAGTCTTCCTTAGTCCTCAATAATGTAAGCATCTGCCTAGAAAACATGTCTGAGTACTATCCTATTGCTAGTTTCATGGATAAAACTTGTCCAACAACAGCAGCCAAAACTTTAAGCCAAACAATCCCTCGTTTCTTTTGCTTTTCTAACATGTCATCTATTGTTTTGAGCAACTTGTCTTTCCTGCTCTTGTAAATGTAAATTCTCATAGATCTAGACTCCAGAACCACTCCCAAAAATTGTTGAATTCTAGTGCAACTCAACTAAGCTTTTGCAATATTGATCATGATTCTTGCATGTCTGCAATCATGTAGCACTGTCGCTTTGACTCTTGCATGTTCAGCTGGACTCTTACGTATGAATAGCCAATCATCTAGGTTAGGAATCACTTTGATTCCTTGTCTCCTCCAAAGTCCCACCATTTCCTTCAACAATTTTGTGAACACGTAAGGAGCTGAAGCCATACCAAAAGTCAAGCAGTACACAATATATTCCCCTTTTACATTGGAATTCCAAGAACTTAGTCAATGTCGGGTCCCTCCTGACATGATGATAACCAGATTTTAACTCCAAAGCAAAGAAATAGCAGTTATTTTCCATCACATTAGGTAGCTTTTGCAAGCCTTCATATTTGAAGGGTAGCTTTCTCAAATGCTTGTTCTAAATTCTCAAGTCCAAAATGAGTCAATTTTTTGCCCTCAACCACATTCAGAGGTAAGACACAAGTTGGCTTACCAGGCTGCTTCCATTTTTCAGCTGCACCGAATGTCAACAGCTCTTCAATAGCCTCTTTTGTGAAGCGTGGATGCTTCCTCACACCTCCATGGTTCCTCCTCTCATATGCCAAAGGCTCTCCTTTCTCATTCCATTTCTATATTCATATTTGATCACAAATAACACATTGGAGCTTAGTTTAAAAATTCGGATTCGCCGCATACGTATGTACGTATTCGCCGTGCGTACGATACGTGAGAGTCAAAAGTGTACGTTAGAATACGCCGGAATACGTGAGTGTCGGTGGAATAAACCGACTATAAGTCGGAATAAATTGTAAAATCCGGTCATAGGCGTAATACGGAGTATCACGATACGGAGTAATACAATACGTACGGTATGGCCAAAAGAGCCTGTACGGGAGTATGTTTAAACTGGGTTTTACACCATGACTGCCACTAGGCAAATTCGCCTCTCAATCTGAATCCATGTTCAATTCCTCATTAACATCCATAGCTTGCATCTTTGCAACACCATCATTCGGACCATATAGCAGCTCATACAATCTGTTTTCATCAATTGCAGGTGGTCACCTATACAGTAGCACATTGCAACAAGAAATTAATATATTCTCAACCAATTTGGCAAACACTTTTCATATCATGCTGGGGCCTATGTTAAAAATATGAATACGGCCTGTATGGATATGGCCTGTACGGATAAGTATATTCGAGTGTGCCAAAATTATACGTAAACTACGCCAAAATACGCCAAAATACGTCAAGGGTATGAACTTAATGTAAAGTTGTTTGCGGCTAAAACTTTTGGAGAGTTTGAAAATTATAAATTTTGTGGGTTGCATTAGGTGGAGAATGACGTGCGCCTCAAGAATAGATGGTCAAAAAAAAATTATGTCAACCATCGGCCTACAGAAGGGAATGTCTTATGTTGGTGTTGAATTATTAAAAACGGACCATAATTTTTTTAATTTTTTTTTTTTTTTAATACGTAGACGTACGCGATACGGAGTATTGGTACGGCAAGCTATAGGCCGATACGCGAGTATTTTAAACTAGGTGCTGGGATTCCAGACAGTATTGAATACATCATAGTCCATTGACCTTTGTCACACTGCTCTACTGCCTGAAGTGTTGCTGCTGATGCTGCTGTTGCTGAGGAGGAGGCAACATTCCTTGAGCTATACGGGGGGATGCATCATCACTGCTAATTTAGACAGATGATAGGCTGAGCCTTTGTCTCCATTCTACCGTCATAATGCTTAGTTATTGCACAATGTGGAGAAAGATGGCCATGGTGGCCACAATTGAAGCAACAGATTGGTTTTCCATCTTGAGTGTATCCAGACCTATTTGCAAACCTGGTACTTGTTACCTTTATTATTTTCCTCTTTTTGCTTTGCTACCAGACAGAATGCATCCAACTTCTCTGTCTCAGCGTTCTTACCATTCATAGCACATTTCTTAAGAGCGTCATTGATTGCAAGCCACTGATGTTCCTCAACTAACCAAATCAGCCTCTTTCTAAACAAAATAGCTGCAAGACTTACAGTCAGCAGTTTACTTGTCGTCTTGTAATCTCCATCTGTCCAAGCAACCTGTGCTTGCATGGTGGTCTCTTCTAGCTCGTTGATGTATTTGATTTGCATATGTTATCTTATGACATCCTACTCATGCTCACCATGTCTTTTTCCTCCTTCATTCTTTTGACTTCTCTGGCAAATTGCTCTGTTCTGGCATCACTCTCAGGTTGCTGACGCTTCTGTGCTGACTTGTTTCTTTTTCAATGTGGATATTCAGCACTTGTACCATCTTGTCTAGCCTCTTAATAATATCTGCAATTTGTGGATTAGATGTCTGTTGCTGCAATGCTTAGGCAGCCAAACTTTGCGAGGCCTCGGGAGGCTTATCTGACTGCAACTCTTACAAAATTCTTTCTTGTGCTAAGTTTACTAGACTCTCCTTCTCAGCATCTAAGAGATGAGAGAGATCAACGTCAAAACTGCCAGATTCTTCGTAAGATTGACCCTTAGGTTTAGCCTGAGCATTAGCTAATTGAGACAGCTTCTTGGCCATGATTGGCTGCGTGAAATGGATAATTGAGAGAGGAGTGGACGAGAGCCTAGTTTATAAATACTCGCGTATTGGCCTAGCTTGCCGTACCAATATTTTGTATCGTGTACATATACGTATTAAAAAAAAATATATATATATTTAAAATATTGGTCCCGTTTTTTCTTTTAACATCAAAATAAAAGTTTCCCTTCTACGAGCAGATGGTTAATAAAAAAAAACTTAGACCATCTATTCTTGACACGCTCGTCATTCTCCACCTTATGCGATCGACAAAATTTACAATTTTCAAACTTTTCAGAAGTTACAACCGCAAACAACTTTCTACTAAGTTCACACGCTTGGCGTATTTTGGCATATTTTACGTACAATTTTGACACACCTGTATATACTTATCCGTACAGGCCGTATTTGTATTTTTAAACTAGGGACGAGAGTATGTGGCGTTGCACCCTTTGGTGTAGCTAGCCGGTCATGGAAGTTTTCTTGGAACTCGCGGGTGGTAGATCTACAGTACTATGGGACTTTTTTGCGTGCAATGGATACTGACTTGCTTAATTTGACTACATATACTTGCTGGACTGTAAGAACAAGTACTTGTCGACTAGGTCTCTTTCAAATATTTGTGAAAAATGTGAGATAGTACTTCTAAAAATTATAACTTTTATGCTGACATGTGATAATCCAAAAAGCTGCTACTCATCTAAAATAACTTGTGATATATAGATGCAGTTATATATCACAAATCTTGTTTCAAAATATGTCTTCGACACATTTCAAATCTTCAAATCTTGCGCGAACACAAAAGTAGCTCTTGGGTCGATCAAGCAAAGTTACTATTGACATTAGTTGGCCCACGTGCCAAGCGTACAAGAGCAAAGGCAACAGGCGAGCAGATTCGTGAGGGGTACACGAGCGACCGCAGGGGTACGCGAGCAAATTTGTCGGGGTACGCGAGCAAAGATTGCAGGGGTACGCGAGCAGACTCGTCTGGGGCACGAGAGAAGAGACGGCAGGCATTTGCGAATAGAGACCCAAGAGAATTCTTTCACGTTTTCACAAAAGGGCAAAATACACTTTTATTATCAATTGATGACCGACACCAGATTTTCATCCGGTTTGTACAGTTCGTACAATTTGGACATGTTTACGCCAAATCAACCAATGTTGCCAGCAATACCACAAAGTCAACCATAACCCTAAAATCATTGTGGAGTGAGAACAAAGCCGTCAAGTGAGTCATGTGAGTGGATTTGTGCAAAAGATATCACACAAAAAACAAAATCGTGCGACAAAAATTGTCCTTCAAGATTGAGTTTGAGGAGAGTCAATTATCTTTGTTGAAATGCATACAAGGTCTTATGGGTCGCATGTTCTCTCTTGCCAATTTTCAAAAAATGATACAAAGAGTAAGAGACAGCCCGCAGTGCCGGCCCGGCAAGCTTCGAGAAAACCTTGATATGTTTCCGAAGCGTGTAATTTAACGGTTTTGTTAAAAGAAAACGTAATTAGTATAAGAAGGAAAATGCAATTGTGTGCATGGTGACTTGGCAATATTTTTTATGTCACTCGAGCTTCTAAACCCCTAACTCCTGCCCTCTCGGCCGGAAGAAAAACTATCCATGTCCAAGTGTCATGACTCATTAGGTCGGGGTTGTCGCACCAAACCGAGCCACACGTGCGCCGACTATCGACCTAAGAAGGCCAACTTTGACTTGATTTACGCATTCATACGTTGACCTTTGCTAGCATTCCAAATCACTAAAGTGTAGAGCGCTGATTCACCTTTCGAATGGCACCATTCGGTCAATATCGAGCGAGAAGTTTGCGATCTAGTCCGCGCTACATACCGGCCCCTAGCGAAGTTCCACCAAGGGCCACCTTGTGACTCAATGCGCCCAAAGGTCACATTGTTGGCTCTTCACGACTCCAAGGACCTCTAGCTATTAGCGTACAAATCCGCGAGCTTGATAAACTACACTTGGCATGTATTAGCATAGTATATGAGCACCATTAGAACCATAACTTGGTGACTGCATCACTCATCCCTAGAGGAAGCTTCTTTGAGTTTCATATCTACTTTTGAGGCTTTATCTAGGTAGCGTTGGTCGAGGTAAGCTCCGCCAATGGGATCCATGCATTGTCTTCCTTGCACTATACTTTGATTGGTGTGTGTTATGCTCAGCCAATAGGAGAGCTAGTACTTGTCTTGCCTCCGCTTTCGTGGACCTATGAGAGCCTCCTCGTGATTGTGTGCATTAAATCCGCCGCTTTCAACGCCGGATTTGCAGGAAGTATATAATAGTAGATGCCCTTAGAAGGTCATTTTTTTAGAAGTCAATTATGCCAGTTGTAAGCCACAGAGTTATCAGTAAAGCTTACACTTTTACCTCTTGTGTTTTCAGGACCACTTAGTCTCTCTCTTGTGAAGAGCAAGCCCTCCTGGCTTCCAGACACTTGAAGAACTTCACAAGTGGTGAGCAAAGTCACAGCTTAAATCCTGCCATAAGACTACTCTTGAAGATCATGATGTGCTTCTAGTGATCTTTTGGGCCATACTTCATTAGTTGTTTTCCTACCAGATTACAGTCTTGAGGTGCTCATTTCAAAGAGTACACACTCCCTAATTAAAACATTTGTCAGTTGACCTTCTTTTGGCCTCAAGGGCACATGCATTTCCGTTTCCATTTCAGCAAAGCTTGCTTGCCTAATTGTGTGTTACTTGTGCCGATCAGACGCACCCGACCCCATAATACACGACACAAGAAAGAACTGCAGCAGCTCAAATATGGTCAATTTGGTTAGTGAAATTGAGCAATGCATGGTTAAATTTATTTTTGCGTAAAAAAAAGGACTATAAGAAGAATTTTGTATGAAAATTGCTTGCACTGCTGCAAGTGCTCGACAGTCCTTGCATTAAAAAGGAATGTCAAAGTACAAGATGGTGAAAGGTTGAAATCATGGTACATGTGGTAAAATTGTCAGAATTGTAATGAAATTGTCCAATTTGTCGAAATTGGATGCAAATCTAGACTCATGGCGTCAATCAATAGTAAATATGTACTTTTTTTTTCACAAAATCATGTTCCAAAGCGAAGCACAAATGTGCATCTTTTACTGTGAATAAGGGCCAATTTACAATGGCCACTCGCATAAAGTTGGAGTCCGACATCCTCGCGGTCGCGTTTATTGCAGTCGAACTTTAAAAATTGCAATCGAGAATGTTAAACCCTGCAGCTGAATTGTACAACCTGCAGGTGAACTCGACGAACTGCGGTTGAAACTTCGAATATTATATCGCGTTTAGAGTGACCACAAGAACTTATAGTTGTGTCGAGTGACAGCGCGTTCTTGTACATATGCCAAGTGTTTGTGCGTCCATGTGCACATTCGTCGGGTTTCAGATCCAAAATTGTCATTTTTTGGGGCTCCTCTTTTGTCGCTTTGCATATCCCACCACTTTCACGAGAAGCCAAATGACCAACCCCCCCCTCATTTGAGACATCGGTTGTAGTTGGACTGCAGACTTTGCGGCTTCCAATGACAACAGTGGCATTTGCCACCATGAACGTCCGCAATTTGGAGTCGATCCATGATTTAAGGGCCAGTGTACTCCCGAGTACTTTTGGGTATAACTAAAACAACAAAAGTCAAACAGCAGTCCATTTTTTTGGTCACCGTAAACTGGCCCTAACACTTTACGTCAAGCACTATGTTCGTGATAGCAAGCTCCAAATCTTGATACGCCTTTGAAAGTTACAAAGATGGACCTCTGTGGTCATGCAAAGGTGGAAATGCACAATTGGCGACTCGCGGCTCACGACTAACGACTAACGACTCACGAGTCAATGTCGCAAGATCCTCTTTCTTAGACGATAATTGCACTTTGCACTTCGTTGGTCACGCGAACTCCACATGTTCAAATTACGCACGTTACACCTTCTTATTCAAAAAGTTCCAAAAAACGCCTTTCTTACGCAAAGTTGCAACGTTAGATGCTTTTGAAAATTGTAGACGCAGAATTGTAGTTCCCCTTGGGTCAAGTATAGTCCCATTTCTTGTCATTGCACATTACGGCTTTCTTCTCACCAAGAAATACGAGTATTAAATGAGTGCATTGGCAAAGCTACTTGTTGCTCTGAGTATTCAATGAGTATTCATTGGCAAAATGGCAACATTTGGGGGTACTTCTTTCTTTCTTTATTTTTCTCTTGCTCACATAACAATATACACCGTCTCGCCTCTTGTCAATGTTGAACCCAACTAAACTACCCCATTGGGCCAGGTCACAGTGATAAGTGTCAATCCTAATCAATATTGCCCCTGGGTTCGTTTTTTGCATACTATCACGTAACAATGATACTACACTTTATCGCTTTTTATTGTTTCTGTTTTGGTCGATATTTGCAACAAAGAGCATATTGCCGGCAAACCTGTTGCCCTTTCTTCCTTGCACGCAGCTCTACTCAATACCCATTAACCTCCCCCATATCCTATGGCATCATTCGTTATCTTATCATGAATATTTATCATGAATATTTAGCATGTATTGTATCTTCCTATATTCTCAAGTATAATTTTAATACATCAACTTGACTATAGTACGTGTAAATAGGCATAAATTAGTTGTTGCACATGTTCAACACGATCATTCTTGCAACTTCTGTACGGGACAATATACATACAACATTAATTTTCTATCAAGATTCATCCTGGCCACGTGGGTCTGTCCTGTGAACAAGCTTTCGACAAATTCAAGCGAAGGCTTGAAAAACATACAATGCACCATACGCCTTTTAGTTCTTTTATCATATAAATAAAAGCGTGTTGTCGGCCTAACGATGTTGGAACCTGGAAACGCGTGAGGCTTTCCAGCACGTCGTGGGTCGTCGTTCTGGTCGATGTGTCGGTGGTCCTTCCCGCGTGCTGGCTTTCCATGGTCGACTGCTCGATGCATCCCTGGTCGATCGCCCTTTGCACGTGTGTTGATGACAACCCGACTGTGGTTGACTAGTTCCTGGTCTTTTTGTACTTCACCATTCGTTGAAAGGGTCAAAAACTAAGTGTTTTCACTTTGAGCTTGTCCCTCTCTATTTCCTATCTCAAGATTTAGCAAATTTTCAAAATCTTTTTTACTCTTTAGTTCTCCTTACAGTATGACGGAAGTGTCTTACTTCTAATAAGGATTTTGCCCAAATTGAGAGTTGCACAATGAACAATTTCTAGTTTGTAGAAATGACACCTAAGCAGATCAACACACAACGCCAAGTTGCAGAGGAAATCGCCTACCAGGGCTTTTGCTTAACTTTCACGAAGTCACAGCTTACGAAGCTCTGAAACTACAGCATCTATGTCGGCCTGGCTTGAGCTCTTCGCTCACGACCACGCCTAACAATTCACCACTGCTGGCTGGGCTCACTTAGCTCTTCACTGAGGGCTTTACTTGTTGATCATGCTCTTGCTATCAACAATTCAAAAACTGAGACTTTTGAGAACTTGGAAACTATTACATCACTCACCGCTTTATGTGCTCTCTACACGTTTGTGGTGTTTGGTCCAAATATGTGCTAGCACTCCTAGCAAATTCTATTCTGTAGGTCCTTTACTTCTTTCCAACAAAATTCCTTCTTGGGACTCGTGGCTCTAATTTTTCTATAATACAATGAGAAGAATCTCTTAAGCGCTCGCAAAAGCGTGGCTTCTCAGGCCTTTTGTGGCCTTTGAAACTCCTCCTTCGCATTCTTTCTTCTCTTCTCCTTTCGCTTCTGCGCTCCCTTTTGCTTCTTGGCAAAATGTGCGAGGCAAGAATGAGGTAGGTTCGTGCAAGGCTCGTGCCCTTACCCAGGCACCACGCACGCTATTCTCTCTCAACGGTAGTCACGGCGTCAGCATGCATGCAAGCTTGCAGCTGTCCCTTGTGACGGTTTAAGTTATTCGACGTCACTTATCATGCATGCACGCCTTGTGACCGTTGCGCGTGACTGCTTATCCTTGTGGACAGCGTGCACGCCTATGTGGCCATTGAGCCCATGTCCTTTGAGGTGGCAGCTCGAATCGTGTCAGCCGCCTCGCAAGTCCAAGGTTGAGGAGGCCCATCCACACAGCCCATCCTGACTTGGCACTTGCCAGGGTGGCTGCTCAGTCAGCAACACCTGACTTGGCATCTGGTGGTGTGGACCGTTTGCTGGTCCCAATAGGATCAGTTTCTCAGTTGACTTGGTTGTCAAACCCCACCCGTCATAAGAGTCTGTTTTGACCTATCACCGTCACGCTTTCGGGTGACTTGGACTTTGACTTTCAATGCTGACTACGCAAAGGTCAAGGTCAGTCCTTTGGTCGGTGAGTCAACGTTGACTTTCCGTACTTAGGCAACCGTGACTTGCGTCACGCATGCTGCGCTGTGAAACTGATCATAGTCGCGATAGTGTGCGAAGCGTTACCACAAAGAGAGTAAGTAGCGTGTGGAGATTACATAGAAATTACCGATGCAAAGAGCAAGTAATGTGTGAAGATAAATGAAAATTAAGCAATATGCCAGGCGAAAAACGAACCCACGGAGATTACTGATTAGAATTGCTGCCTACTGTGACCGGGCCAAGATGAGCGTTGCAGTTTGGTCTAATGTCCTATATGCGCATCCGGCACTTAATACCAATTTTTAAGCTATGCTTGGAGATGAGTTCAGCCTGACGTTTATGTAAACAACAGGACTCGTGATAATGATTGTTTAGCATGGGGTACTGGCGTTATGGGAAAATCGGGCGAACGACGGTGTCAAATATTTACCTCCCTATCAACGATAGGATAGTGAATTTGATAAACCTGAAACATGATAGAGACCTAAGAGATAAATTAGGCACGCGGTATGTCGACGATTAGTGTAAGGAAGGACCCAATAGGATATATCATATGGGTGAGGTTAATGGCTAATGAGGGAAGGTGCGAGCAAGAAACGAGAACAAGAAAGAGAGGGGTATACAGTATATAAGAAAGAAAGAGCAACGAAGTACGAGTCATCCGAAGTCCACACCTGGTCCTAAACGATAGAAAGTGAAATATGCAAGTATGCGCGTGTCGAGATCAAATAGAAATCACCGGTGTATAGAGAGCAAGTACGAGTCAAGATAAACATAGATTACAAGTAGTGGGAATGCATTTGCTCAATGCAATCATAAATTGACCTACCCCACTGTGAGCCCAAATGGCCATTGCCATTTTCATTCGAAGTGTATTTTGTCACATGGCAGCTTGCCATATTGGGCTATGAATGGAGGACCTTGCCAGGCCCATTTGGGCCCCCATTTTTTCCCAAGGTGTTTCTGCACTGTTTACAAGTGCTATAGTCAAGCAAATTATCTGCATTTCCCCTATCAATTGCTCTACAATGATTTCTGCTACGGTTACTTTGCTTGTTTGCACCCCCAGCTGTGACTCGATTGACAAGTTGTTTTCAGAAATACTCCAAGCACAATGGGGGCCAATCACATGCCAAGAATCCTTATGATCCTCCTTTCCTAATGTTCTAGAATATGCAAGTTGCTGCCGTATTTTGTAAAACACATTGTCAAAAAGTAGGCGAAAACTAGATGAGGTAAGCCGAGCATTCAAGGAAATACTTGTCCGCTATTACTAATTGAGCATCATCTGCCCAATTCGCCAACAGGCACCTCGGGAGTCCATAGTGGTGGCATGGTGATCGTACGAGGATAGAAGAACTTGGCACATGATGAAGCTTTTTTGCACAAGGGGAACATAAATTTGTGGTGTATAATAAACAGCTATGTACATGTATGTATATATGCTTACTTTCGAAGTCTTTGTTGAGTACCTACTTGTTTTCTAAGGATAGGTTGAGCTTTTGTAAGTGACGGGTAGAATGAACAGTGCCTAGCTCTTTAAGCACATGCTCAACAATGGGCGCCCTCCCGGCGACTTGGCCGTTCGGCAGGCAGGCTACCTCTTATATCGACTATGAACTCATACAACTACTCTGCAAGTTATATCTGCAGGCGTGCAGCTACTATACACCTAAAACTCTTCGTCAAAGTCCTCGTCGTCGTCCGCGTCAAAACCCCCGTCTTCATCCTCGCTGCTGCTGGCAATGTACTGCACTCTCTTGCGCGTCGCTCTGGCAGCCCTCTTCGGCAGCGCCTTTGCAGTCGCAGCCTCGTCCTCGCTGTCATCTGTCTCCTCCATGCCCCTGCCCCCCTGAGCTCGAGCCCGAGATGCCACAGGAGCAGCAGAAGGAGCTAAAGCCGCAGCAGCAGCAGGAGCAGCAGCAGCAGCAGGAGCAGCAGCAGCCTTCCGCCCCTTAGCTGCCACAGCGGCCCCCTTCCTCCGGGGCCCTGCGGCGGCAAGAGGAGCAGGCTCGGGCGGCGAGAGGAAGGAGATGCCCGAGTCTGCAGCCGAGTCAAGGCTGAGGAGCCCTATCTCTCCCGCCAGGCTGGACGCAGCCGCCGTCTCCTGCGACTGCACAGGTGTTCCGACAGGTGAACTCTGGTTGTTGTCAGATCGATTGTGTCAGATCCTGTGGATGTGTGCATCCCTGCCAGTACCGCACGGCGGATGGAGCCTGGCCCGGACTGCCTCGGCCGCCGCCGTGTCGTTATATCGAGAGACCCCAGCATCCTGCATGTGACCCTCTTGATAGACATCCACAGGCGACCAAGCTATGGCGCTTGCAGGTCGGTAAAAGTGCGCTACCGTGTCACTATATGGAGAGACCCTAGCATTCTGCATGTGTTACCTCCTGCAAGGCATCTTCAGACAGTCAGCCTACAGCACCTGCAGGCCAGTGAAGTGTGCACGCTGACGTGTTATTATCTTGAGAGACGCTAGCAGTGCCGCATGTGCACCTCTTGACAGACATCTATAGGGTCAAAATTGCAGCACCTGCACTGCTGTTAGAGTGATGATTGTCGCCAACTTCCAAACAACATGCAAAAAAGAATCAGTCCGCATGAGGGAATAGCCGGCAGCGCGGAAGGAAGCGTACCTGCTTTCCCTTTCTTTGGCCCGCCTCAGCCGCCGCTGGCTTTGCAGCAGCAGCAGCGGGAGCTGGAGCTCTCTTGGAAGGGCCTGCGGCTGCGGCGCCAGCAGCCAAGGCTGGCTTCCTCCTGGGAGCCGCTGCCGCCTTCTTCCCCTTGGCAGCAGCTGCCACCACGGCTGCAAACTCCGCCTCCGAGTCGGACTCCGGCGGGTTCGTCGGCTCCGCCTCGCTGGCGTCGCCCTCGCTGTCGTCCAGCAGCACTGCCTTGCGCCTGCTTCCTCCTCCTCCTCCCCTCGATTTCGCTGCATCTGTCCAAGAAAGAAAAAGAGTTCTGAGCCTTGAACACGTAAAAGGGAAGTGCTTTCAAAAGCAGAATGTCCCTGCTTTGGCTGCAGTCGTTCCACGTAAGGAGAGGTGGCACAACCAGCCAGCCAGCCAGCCAGCCAGCCCCAGCCCAGCCAGCCCTCCTCTTCGGCACTGAGGACATAACATGCAAAATCCAACCTGAGGGTTGTCGGCGATGCTTTCAGGAACAATGTGATGATTGAGAACAAGGAGATAGGGTGCCTGCCAGATGGCACAATGGCATGAGGCTTCCAGAGGCGCCTCGCCAAAGCCCCAGCCACCCATAAGACACGCGCACGCGCACATGCACACACAATTTCATGCACCCATAGGTCCAGCAGCTCTGCTAGTGCGTGCATACCTGCGGCAGGCGCAGGCTTGCGTGCAGGAACAGGAGCAGCAGGAGCAGGGGCGCTCTCCTCCTCCTCCTCCTCCTCCACCTCCATGTCAATGTCCTCCAGGCCACTTGCTCCCAGCTGGGTGACCCCGCTGTCCATCCTCTGGCTTCCCCCCGAGCTCCCCTCCCGAGCGCCCGCGAAGCTGTCGTTACCGTCGTCGTCAGAGGACGCCAGGTCCTGGTACGCCCGCGTTGCGGCCACTGCTGCCGCCCGCCTCGGGGCTGCCCTCGGGGCTTTGGCTGCTGCAGGAAGACAGACAAGCCCGATTCCCAAAGAGCGAGTGTCAGTGTGAATCGAGTCTTTCACTTGTTGTCTATGTGCAGTGGCTCGTGGAGACTGAGGCAGAGAGACAGAGGTGACCCTCCAAGGGAGTGCACACAGCATGAGTGTAAATGGGTATGCATGCGTGCAGTCGTTCAAAAATATATGGGTGTGTGGGCACAGATGCTCACAGATGCAGGAGTGGCACGTGGGCTGCCATGTAAGAGACCACACATGGAACTAGTCACAGATGATAAACACCCAGGCACACTTGCACACTTGCACACTTTTGCGCATAAATCCATGTACACACTGGCTTCTCCATAAGAAGGGGAGGCCCACTTCATGATGCACAGCGCCAGTGTGAAGGCAGCAGCACCAACAGCCACAGTGGGCAAGAAGCAGACATGGGGGCAGCCTCTCCCAGGGGGGGCGTAGCATCCACTCACCAGCAGCAGCAGCTGCTGCCTGTGCCTGCTCAGAAGCACGGGCCGCCAGGCGCTCCTTCAGAGTCATGCCTCCTGTGTCGTCGTCATCCGAATCGTCCAGAGACTGTTGTGTCCCCCCCCCCCCCCAACCACACACACCAGGAGGAAAAAGCAGAGAAACAGACAAGTAGTGAGTTTTCCTGGGTAGAATTTTATTACACCCACTCACCCACCCACACACACACGCACAAAAACGAGTGCACACTCACAGACGCTGTCATGATTTTGCATCGCCGCCAGTCGTCACTGACAAACGGCAAGACAAGTAGGTGGCTGATCCAAGTGGCTCTTACACCCACCTGCTGCAAATGAGACGGGCAGAGCCTTTGCAGCTAAAACCAGCCATACACCTACAACGACAGCTGGGCCCGAAAGCAGGCATGCAGCATAGCACAGAAAAAAAGAGAGGAAAGAGAGAGAGAGAGAGGGACAGACCCAAAGGAACAGGGACGACAGCAGAAGAGGAGGAGAAAGGCAGCCACAACGACAGCGGCGAAGAGAGACGGAAACAGACGGTGAGGCCAGCCATCTCACCAGAGCTGCAGCTTTCTTCTTCACTGCAGCCGCTTTGGCTGGAGGAGCTGCAACAGCAGCAGCAGCAGGAGCAGCCGCGGCAGGAGCAGCCACTGCCGCTGCCTTTGGAGCGGGCGCGCTCGATCCTCCAGCTGGCCTGGAAGCGTTCGCAGCCGCTTTCGGGACCACCTTTGCGGCAGCAGGGGCTCTCCTGGCGGGCTCCTTCTCTGCTCTCATTGGCATCAGAGAGTTGAAAGGTGTGCGGCACAGTGAGAACAGGCCCTAAAACATAGTTCCCAGAAGCATGGGGGCACGACTGAGCCCCGTTCCTATGTTGTAAATCGTGATTGACCCCAAGCGGGCCACAAATAAGCTGCCACTTCGGGCCATGCTCTTGCTCATGCTCGTGTCCTTGCTCCTGCTTTAATCATGGTATTTATTGTGCCCCTTTGGGATACATAGGAGACTAGCTTTTCTAGGCGAGCAATTCTCATGCCGACAACATGCTAAGAAAACCAAACGTCTAATGCTAATATGCCTGAGAAGCGAATGACGAGCGACACATCCCAGTCGAGGTGTTTGCACTGCACTGTCTCCTTGCACATCTGGCGAAAAGACAATATGCAAACAAACGCACACACGCACACACGCACACACACACACACACGCACAAAATGCGGGCACACACACACACACACGCACGCACGCTAGCACGCACGCATGCACAAAGACGCTCACGTGTGCGCGTATACAAACACGCAATTGCACACAAGCACACGCACGCACAAGCAGAGGGAGGAGGGTGCTCACTCTTGGGGGCCTCGAAGTCGCTGCCGGAGCCCTCCGAGTCGCTGTCCTCCACGCTCTGGAACCGCTTGGCCTTGCCCTTGGCGTTGCCAGCTGGCGCCCTCTTACTGGCCGGGCCGCCCATCGCCTTCTTGCGCTGGGCCGCCTCCCTCACGGCCTCCTTCTCGTCCTCGACATCCATGGCCTGCACAACACACAAGTTGCACACTGTTCCGTGACCTCGTTGCATTGCATTCACGTGTAGCAACCAAGACTGTACGAGCACGCACACGCACACGCACGTGCACACGCACATGCACACGCACACGCGCACACGCACATACAGGCACAGAAACATACACACACTTACACATATGCACACAAAAAACTCCCCCAAGAGCGCCGTCATTGCTCCCGGCCCCTGCCCTCCTTATCTTACAGTCGCACCATCAGAGCCTGCCCCACGCGATGTTCCTCCTCAAGCCCTCACCTCGAGCGCCGTGAGGAAGTTGGCGAGGTCGAGCTCCCACAGCTGGCGGGGGTCCGTCCTCTTCAGGGCCTCCAGTTGCTCCTCCTTGCCGTCACGCTCGCTGCACAGCTCCTGCACCTTCTCCAGCGTGAGGCTCCACAGGGGCATGCCCAGCAGATAGTCATAGCCCTTCTTGCTTGCGGCTCCCTCGGAGGCGCCGCTCTTGCCGCCGCCGGCACTTTTGGCCTCGGCCTCCGCCGTCTCGTTGTCGTTGTCGTTGTTGTCGTTGTCGTCGTCGGCTGCCTCTCCTCCGGTTCCATGGGAAGCACCCTTCTTTGCCTTCTTGCCGGAGGCCATGGGTGTGTACCCCAGGGCCTGCAGGCGTGCATGAGGGTGCAAGAAAGAACGCACGAGCGTGAGAGAAAAATAGAGAGCCTCGCTTGAGTGAGCAACACAGGAGAAAAGAGAGAGGAAAAGGCCCAGAGGAGCTTTCAGGCGCTGCTTCATGGAGGCCTAGGAGACTCTCATTCACAGGCTCTGCTCTGCTCCTTCTGCCATCCAGGATGTGAAGTGCCAGCAAGAGATTGCCCTTCTTCTTGTTTCCCTTGACACGGAGGGGACATAGCGCAGGCCACGTCATGCCCCCAAATTGAAGGTGGCACAATGAGCCTCGAGGAGCAGCCCTTTTTTGGGGGCGCAAGCGCCTGTGGGGGGGTGGCATTAGAAACACTTTTGCAGTTGTGTTTCTTAATAAGGGGCGCTACCTAGTGATGTGCACTCATGCATGAGTCATGCCCGCGACGCGCATGGCCCTTTGCCCACGACATTCTCAGATGACGTAGATATAACCTCTTCCCCATGAGGGCCTTTAAAAGGCCTGCTTCATCTGCAACAGCACGAGGGCAGGCTAGCAGTAGGCCTAGAGAGCAGTTGCAGCACATCCTCGCAGCGGCAAGATGCACTCAGTAATGCCTGGTTGCCTGCGGCCCGAGGCCTGAGCTGGCGTGGGCGTTATGAACCCGTGCGCTGAGAGGGTTTGAGGAGAGAGGGACGGTGAAGAGGGGAGGGAAAAGCAGGGAGGTTGAAGGTGGAGAGGGGGGGGGCGATTGCTAGGAAGTGGTTGACGACGGGCGCTCGGTGCAAGGAACGGAACAACTGCGATGTGACAGGTGGCAGCCTGCGGGTGGAAGATGAGGGAGGGGCAGACGGGGTACAAGGCGAGACGTAAATGGCGGCAGGAGGCGACGCAAGGCGAGATGCGACTGGGGTGGGACAGCAGCACGGTGGGACACAACGACAGGTGGCGGCCGCAAGGCGAGAGGCGACAGGTGGGGCGCGCAAGGCAAGAGGCAACAGGTGGCAGGGAGATAACAGGCGGCGGCAAAGGAGGCGGCAGGCGGCAGGTGGCAGGTGCAAGAGGAGAGAGAGATGAGAGAGGCGGGGGGTGTTTTTGGAATTCAAAAGTAGAGGTAGGGTCTAGAGGGTCTAGGGCCTTCCAGTCAAGGATTGAAGTCTAAACAGGGAGAGCTCCGAGTTAGGAGAGGGGAGAGGGGAAGGGCGAACCTCGGAGGGACCAGGTGATGTTGCGGGCCTCTGCGTAGGAGTTGAAGATGCCGTAGCGGCGCGAGTAGGGCTCCTTGATCCGCATGATGGGCTCCTTCTTCTTGCTGCTCTCCTTGCTGCTTGCCCACATTTCCCCGTTTCCCAGGGTTTAGGGTTTCAGGGTTTTAGGGCTAGGGCACGGGCCCTTTCTCTTGCCTCTCCCTTGCTGCTTGTCAAATTCCTAAACCCGAAGGCCTAAACCCTGACCCAGTGGGGTCTCGGCAGGCAGCGAGGGTGGCACCAAACGCGTAACCCTCCGCCCCCAACCGCAACCCCTTTCCCAGGGCCTCCAGGTGTCGAGCTCCCGGAGGTACAGGTGGGCAGATGGGCAGCAGGCCTCTGCGATGATGAAGGGCGAGTTTCTCTTACAGGGCTCCTAGGGCTTCCTTCCACAGTATTCTAAGATTTGAGGTATCTAGGGTCCGATGTCTACCTACAACAGCTCAGCGGGGAGCCACCAACAGATTGAGGAATCGCCAGGTGTCACGCTTGCCGGGGATGAACATTCACAGCATTGGTTGTAAAGGAACAGGCAGTGAGCCATCAGACACAAGGTCGTACACTCTGTGACAAGGCTGCACGCTTCTTCAACTTTTACGTGGGGTGTGCACGTGACACTACAGCTCTGCGAGTGAGGGCTGGGGTTAGTATCTAGTATCGGCATTGGGCTACGCTTCAGAGGTGAAGGTTAGGGCAAGTTTTGGGTTTGCATGCAGAACTAGGGCTTCTCTTTGGCACTAGTATAGAAATGGGATAGGTTAGGGCCAGTAGGGTTAGGGTTAAGTTTAAGGTTGGGATGAGGCATGGGATTAAGGTTAGGCTTAGGATTAGGTCCAAGGTCAGGGTTAGGCTCAGAATTAGGTTCAGATTTTAAGATGAGGGTGGGCATTAGGAATAAGGTCAGGGTTAGGGTTGAGGTTTGGGTTAAAGTTGAGGTTAAATTAGAGTTAGCATCAGGGCCACAGAGGGTGAGGGCCGCCTCTACCTGCTGAGGACCAGAAGGCGGCCGGGGGGGTACATAGCAACAATGGAGGACTGCTGCGCCTGCTCCTCCTCTCTGGGAGTGCGCTGAACTGCCTCGCTCAGCTTCTCCCGGGCCCTCTCCTTCTTCTGCTCCCCCGTCAGCCCCTCCTCCCCGCGCCCCAGGGCCTCCAGCTCTTCCCCCACCTTGACAGCTGGCAGCGTCTGCTGCGGGCCCCCCCCCAGCAGCAGCGCCGCCGCGGTGCTCTGCTTCCCCTTCCCCTCCCCCTTCCCCTGCCCCTCTTCCCCTCCCCTCCCGCTCTCAAACAATTCTGAAGGCCCCGCCCCCACACCCTTGCGCGCATCCTCAGCAGCCTCCCCATTCTCGCCACCTGCCGCCCCCCCCCCCCCCCCCCCCCCCCCCCCCCCCCCCCCCCCCCCCCCCCCCCCCCCCCCCCCCCCCCCCCCCCCCCCCCCCCCCCCCCCCCCCCCCCCCCCCCCCCCCCCCCCCCCCCCCCCCCCCCCCCCCCCCCCCCCCCCCCCCCCCCCCCCCCCCCCCCCCCCCCCCCCCCCCCCCCCCCCCCCCCCCCCCCCCCCCCCCCCCCCCCCCCCCCCCCCCCCCCCCCCCCCCCCCCCCCCCCCCCCCCCCCCCCCCCCCCCCCCCCCCCCCCCCCCCCCCCCCCCCCCCCCCCCCCCCCCCCCCCCCCCCCCCCCCCCCCCCCCCCCCCCCCCCCCCCCCCCCCCCCCCCCCCCCCCCCCCCCCCCCCCCCCCCCCCCCCCCCCCCCCCCCCCCCCCCCCCCCCCCCCCCCCCCCCCCCCCCCCCCCCCCCCCCCCCCCCCCCCCCCCCCCCCCCCCCCCCCCCCCCCCCCCCCCCCCCCCCCCCCCCCCCCCCCCCCCCCCCCCCCCCCCCCCCCCCCCCCCCCCCCCCCCCCCCCCCCCCCCCCCCCCCCCCCCCCCCCCCCCCCCCCCCCCCCCCCCCCCCCCCCCCCCCCCCCCCCCCCCCCCCCCCCCCCCCCCCCCCCCCCCCCCCCCCCCCCCCCCCCCCCCCCCCCCCCCCCCCCCCCCCCCCCCCCCCCCCCCCCCCCCCCCCCCCCCCCCCCCCCCCCCCCCCCCCCCCCCCCCCCCCCCCCCCCCCCCCCCCCCCCCCCCCCCCCCCCCCCCCCCCCCCCCCCCCCCCCCCCCCCCCCCCCCCCCCCCCCCCCCCCCCCCCCCCCCCCCCCCCCCCCCCCCCCCCCCCCCCCCCCCCCCCCCCCCCCCCCCCCCCCCCCCCCCCCCCCCCCCCCCCCCCCCCCCCCCCCCCCCCCCCCCCCCCCCCCCCCCCCCCCCCCCCCCCCCCCCCCCCCCCCCCCCCCCCCCCCCCCCCCCCCCCCCCCCCCCCCCCCCCCCCCCCCCCCCCCCCCCCCCCCCCCCCCCCCCCCCCCCCCCCCCCCCCCCCCCCCCCCCCCCCCCCCCCCCCCCCCCCCCCCCCCCCCCCCCCCCCCCCCCCCCCCCCCCCCCCCCCCCCCCCCCCCCCCCCCCCCCCCCCCCCCCCCCCCCCCCCCCCCCCCCCCCCCCCCCCCCCCCCCCCCCCCCCCCCCCCCCCCCCCCCCCCCCCCCCCCCCCCCCCCCCCCCCCCCCCCCCCCCCCCCCCCCCCCCCCCCCCCCCCCCCCCCCCCCCCCCCCCCCCCCCCCCCCCCCCCCCCCCCCCCCCCCCCCCCCCCCCCCCCCCCCCCCCCCCCCCCCCCCCCCCCCCCCCCCCCCCCCCCCCCCCCCCCCCCCCCCCCCCCCCCCCCCCCCCCCCCCCCCCCCCCCCCCCCCCCCCCCCCCCCCCCCCCCCCCCCCCCCCCCCCCCCCCCCCCCCCCCCCCCCCCCCCCCCCCCCCCCCCCCCCCCCCCCCCCCCCCCCCCCCCCCCCCCCCCCCCCCCCCCCCCCCCCCCCCCCCCCCCCCCCCCCCCCCCCCCCCCCCCCCCCCCCCCCCCCCCCCCCCCCCCCCCCCCCCCCCCCCCCCCCCCCCCCCCCCCCCCCCCCCCCCCCCCCCCCCCCCCCCCCCCCCCCCCCCCCCCCCCCCCCCCCCCCCCCCCCCCCCCCCCCCCCCCCCCCCCCCCCCCCCCCCCCCCCCCCCCCCCCCCCCCCCCCCCCCCCCCCCCCCCCCCCCCCCCCCCCCCCCCCCCCCCCCCCCCCCCCCCCCCCCCCCCCCCCCCCCCCCCCCCCCCCCCCCCCCCCCCCCCCCCCCCCCCCCCCCCCCCCCCCCCCCCCCCCCCCCCCCCCCCCCCCCCCCCCCCCCCCCCCCCCCCCCCCCCCCCCCCCCCCCCCCCCCCCCCCCCCCCCCCCCCCCCCCCCCCCCCCCCCCCCCCCCCCCCCCCCCCCCCCCCCCCCCCCCCCNGGGGGGGAGGGGGAGGGGGGGAGATGAGACGTACCTTGATGTCGCTCTTGAGGTTGCGCTTGAAGCAGCAGAAGAGGATCTTGCGCTGCCCCGGCTTCAGCCCGTCCATGACCGATGGGATGGAGCGCAGGTTGTCCGCCAGCGAGAACAGGATGAGCTCCTTGTTCACAAAGTCGGTGTAGTTGATGCTGCTCACGCTCTGGTCCAGAAACGTCCCCGGCTGCGACACCACGAGCGAGTTGCCCCACATTTCCGAATTTCAGTGCCTAGAGAATGCTCACCCACATCACCCGCACTCTGGTGCACGAAGGTCCCCCGCCTGCAGGACCATCAAACTGATTGCCACGTGGCAGATTTCCGAGGGGGCTTTGACCTTGGTCCAGGAAGGTTCCTAGCTGCCGCACCTGAGCTAGGCAGGGCATTGCAAGGTGGTGCCAGATGGCATGCATAGACATGCAGATATCTTATTTCTGCCGGACAAGGGCTCCTCAGAGGAGACTCGCGCCTCAGACAGGCACACGTGACATACAGCAGCTGACTTGCAAGTTGACTGGGACTTTGACGACGACGCCGATAGTCAAGCTGACTGGGGCACGGCCAGGATGCTGACTGGGACGCTGACCGGGACGGTGACTGGGACGCTGGCAGGCAATCTGCACATGCTAGGATGATGACAGCAAGGACAGGCAGCCTACTACCTCATAACCTCACAGCCAGGCCCTGCGCAAATACCTCGCTGACCAGGACGCTGACTGAGGTGCTGCCCAGGACGGTGACTCGGACGCTGACCCGGACGCTGACGGGGACGCTGACGGGGACGGGCGGCGCGCGGTACCTCGAAGGCACGCAGCCAGGCCTTGCGCGCCTCAATCTTCTTCTTGCTGAAGGCGAGCTCAATGTTCTCGCCGTCCTGCTCGCCCGACCACGTGAAGTCCTTCTTGTGCTGCTCCAGCGCCGCAAAGTACTCCTTGGCCTCCTTGGGGGTGCTCGTTCCCAGCCCCTGCTCCCAGCACCCCATTCATGCGGAGGGACCACCCACAGCAGCGTGTGAGCCCGACATAGCCCACAGAAAACTGCTTGGCCCTCCTTGGTCGAGGTGAGCGAAATTCTAAGCCCCCCATCAGAAATTCTAAGGAAGATCACCCATAGCAGTGTGTGAGGCCCCATCTTTCGATACTTTTTTGGCCCCCTTTGGCCTGCTTAGTCACACACCTCGTCATGGGGGATCAACCGCGGCAGCGTGCAAGCTTGTGGTGCCCAAGAAGCGATGTGAGGACAGAGGAAAAAAGACCCCTCCTACTTGCGTGAGTGATGTCTCCCAGTGTCCTGCGCAGCAGGAGGGAAGGGGGGGGGTCTGGAGGAGAGCAAGGCAGGTGGGGACCTTATAGTACTTGATGGTCCATCCTTTGGCGGTGCCCCCCAGGGAGTCCTTCCACGCCTCGTACTCCGGCAGTGTGTAGAAGGAGCGCGTGTTCTTCCCCCGGGCGTCCGTAGCCTGCAGGACGGACGATGCGGCACGGGCCACACAGTCCTATATCAATACTTTTTTTTTTTTGATTCTGTGAAAGCGCCGGTGACACCTGAGGCTGCCCCGTTGTGTGTGTGCATGCGCGCGTACATGTGCTCGTGCATGTGCGCTACTGTGCGCGTGTGCATCCTCGTGCTACTACTCGTGGGGTGCAGCGGAGAAGCCAAGTGAGGCTGACACTCGGCACTCGGAAGGTCCTGGCTCTTGCAGGCACACACCGCCGAGGCATGCATGCGAATGGTGTGAGTGAGACAGGCGAGGAACAGGGAGCTCAGAGCGCACGTCAAGGCACGCCCCCACACACGCCTGCTCGCGTGCCACCACCTGCTGTGCAGAGGAGCCCGGTGCCGCCCTTTTCCCCTTCTTCTCCCCTCTTTCCCCCTCCTTCGCCACAGTCCGAGTCTCTCTCGACATGACTGCAGAGGGATGACCGCACTGGAGCTGGCAGGCATTCTATTCACCGCCCTTGTTGACCCTTGTCGGGCGCAAGATTGGAGTCTCGCATGACAAGGACAGGATGGCGGGAGGTGGCACGGGCGGCAGCGCGGCTCACCTTGACGATGGGGGTGATGAACTCGAGGAGGAAGTTGGGCACTTTGAGGAGCGACGGCCAGAAGGTGTGCAGAAAGTTGACGAGCAGGCCCTTGATGTGCGACCCGTCGTGATCCTGCGCAATCAGAAAAAAGAGGCTTGTAAGAAGTGCGGCCCGTCGTCGTCGTGGGGGCCCGCTCGCCCGACACCGAGCATGATCGCCAGGCACAGCACGGTGTTGCCAAATCTGCAGCTCAAGCACGCAGCTCGAGCATGCAGCACTTTGAGTTGGCAAGGGCCTGGAGTGGCTGGGAGGGAGAGGGAGGGAGCCGGAGAGGAGCACCGCAATCAGGGAGCGCCGCCGAGCGAGGTAGCGAAGCACACGTGCGTGAGGGAGGCCGTCGGCATTAGGCGCCACAGCTGAGGGGAAAACTTAGTCCGACAACATCCAATCTAGTCTGAATGTTTGCAAATGCGACTCTCAGGGGAAGAGGCACAAGCAAGGAGGAGGAGATGGAGGAGGAAGCGGATAAGGGAGGAGAGGAGAGGGAGGAGGAGGAGGCAGAGGAGGAGAGGAGGAGGAGGAGGAGGTGGCGAGCCGGCGGCACCTGGTCCGTCATGATCATGAGGTGGCCGTAGCGCAGCGACTTGGCGTTGTTGTACTCCTTGCCCTGCTGCAGCCCCATGATCTGCTTGATGTGGCTGATCTCCTTGTTCTCCATGATCTGCTTGTGCGACGCCTCGCGCACGTTCAGCAGCTTGCCCCTCAGCGGGAACACCCCGTACCGGTCCCGCCCCACCACGCTCAGGCCCGACACCTGTCACACGCACGCACGCACAGCAGGAGGAGGAGGGAGGGTGCACACCAGAGGAGGGAGGAGTGAGAAACAAGGTCCGGTGCCCATCCTATCGCGGCCCCCGTGCTGCCCGTGCCCGACTGTGCCATGCTTGGGTATTCCCTCTTGCGCAAAAGACACACTTTAAATTCGTGGGGGGCGGGGGCGCGCGCGGCGCGGGGCCGCGGGGGGGGGGGAGAGGGGGGAGAGCAAGCGCACCGCGAGCGTCTTGGCAGAGTCGCCCTCCGTGAGGATGAGGGTGCAGTCGGCGGCATGCCTCCCGCCGGCGTCGTTGGCGTCGTCCAGCTTGTCGATGCCCGTCAGCCGCTGGCGGTTGCCGCTGCCGTCCGTCTTCTTGAGCTCCTTGCTCTGCTTTGTCATGGCCCACGAGAGCACGTTCTCGATCACGCCGCTCTTGCCCACTGCAGCATCACAAAACACACACACTCCGGGCACGTGCTCGGTCAGTCAGCGCAACGCTCAAGGCACCACCGACAACACACACGCCCACAAACTCGCTCGGGGGCACGTGCTCAGTCAGTCGGCGCAACGCTCGAGGCTCCGTTACGTTCTCAATAAGTCTCTGCGCGTCACGAGGCCGCTGCGCTTTAAGTGGTACTGTCTGCGTGGCACTGCTTGCCTGGCAGCTCAAACGACCGCTCGGCTCCTGACAAGATTTGCCGAGGGCGAGACGAGCTGGAGCAGGAGCAGGAGCAGGAGCAGAGCAGGAAGGATGCGTAGAGAGATGGAGATTTGGAGTGATGGGAAAGTGGCAGCTGACAGATGGAGTAATGCAAACGAGTGAGCGAGCACACAAGCGAACGACGCGGGAGGAGCGGGCTGCAATACCCTTGTCGACGAACTTGTCGGAGAGCTTGCAGGTGGACCCGAATTCGGACGCACGCGTGTTGAGCGTCTCCTTGGTCTGCGAGTCGAACGCGGGGTTCACGACGAGCGCGTTCACAAACACCCACAGGTGGTTGCGGATCTGGAAGGGCTTGATCGACGCCGCCTGCGCCTTGCCCGCCTTCTTGCGCGCCTTCTCCAGCAGCGCGCTCACCACCTGCTCCGTCACCAGCTGCACGTGCGTGCCCCCCCTGATGGTGGCGATGCTGTTCACGAAGCTCACCTGCGCGCGCCCACGCCCGGAAGAGCCCGCCACACACACGATATCCCAGAGCACGCACACGACGAGCCCAGAGCATGCACGCACGCCCCACATTGGCACGTTCGCATTTACTCACGACCACTCTCACGTTCATTTCGAGCCACTGACTGCCCGGCGCTGGCTCGAGCTTCTGACTCTCCTGCTGTGCTTGCGAAACTCACCTGCTCCCAGGTCCTAGGGCATGCACTCGCACCGCTATGTGCGCATTCGTTAAAACCGCTACTGACTCTTCCCTGCTGTTCCACGAGGGTCACCCGCCCAGAGCCCAGGGCATGAATGCACTAAGTTTGCATTCTTCCGTTTGGACCTGCTGACGATTCCCCCGCTGTTTGTGAAGCTCACTGCCTACGGCTCAAAGCATGCGCCGTTCATTCGCATTCCTTCAGAGCTCCCGACTCTTCCAGGTTGCAACAGGTTGCTCGACGGCGACCTGCTTGCCAAGTGTTGCCAGCCCAGAGCATTTTCACTCTCATAGCTGTTTGTTTGCATTTATTCGTTTTTACTGCGCTGCTCTGCTGGCTCCCCTCGGGCTGCTCCCAAAGCTCGCCAGCTGGAGCATGCACCAAGCCCTCGCGTGCATCCACATTTCTTCGCACTCATTCAGAGGCGCAAATTCGGTGAGGAGGCGCAGAAATAAATCGCCTCCGTTTGGCCCTAGAAGGCTAACAAACAGTACACTGAGGAGGATGTGTGTGGTGATGTAGGAGGAGTCGTTGAGTGGAGAGGGAGAGAAGAAGAGGGAACGAGCAGTCACCTGCTGGAACTGTCCCTCGCTGAGAGACATGCAGACCTCCCATTGGTCGCTGACCTTCTCGTAGATCCTGTACCGCAAAGCACGCAGGGGGGAAGGAGGAGGAGGAGGAGGAGGAGGGGGGGCCTGAGGGGGTTGCGTACGCGAGTGAGAGAGAGAGAGTGAGAGAGCAAGCAAGTGGAAAATGAAGGGCCGGCTCTGCAATCGCAGCCTCCTGAGGTCGCCCTTAGGTGGTATTTTGACATGCCGAGAAGTCCCAAGCATTGCGCAATGAACGGCCGAGGTGTCCAGACGCCAAGGTGCTCCCAGATGCATCGCATAGGAGTACGTGCCGGCTCAATTTTCTGCTCGCAGTCCAGCTACTTTTCTCTGTGGCTGCTAGTTCTCACTGTGGCTGGAGTGCCCGCAGGGAAGGGGGATTAAACAACGCCCACCAATCCCCATCTCCACCCACCACCTCCACCACCCCCCCATGCTGACCCCCACCCCC
>WELA01002449.1:374999-400060 GCA_009602735.1 Mesotaenium endlicherianum
CCCACCCCACCCCCCACCCCATCCCTGGCGGTGGTGCTTTGCATCGTTGTGTGCAGCTCCTGCGAGATGAGACAATGCGGCGCGACCTGGAGGCGGCGCTCGCGCGGCTCACGCTCAAGGAGCAGCAGGTACTTTGCCAGAGTGTGTATGCGTGCGCGTGCGTGGGCACTTGCGCTTGTCTGCACTCTCACCCAGAGAGAGTCGCCCCTTTGGAGCATGAGGGCATGGGGCGGGGAGCACCCAAAGGGAGTGAATTGCTTTTCCGCGGGAACCCCTGCTGGGCTTGCGGCTCGAGACCTGGGGTTTATACTACAGGGGTAGGGCTTCGGATTTTCACGAAATGTCGGGCATGGGGTTCAAGTGAGGATCAAGGGCAGTCGATTAGGGTTAGGGTTGGGGTGTGGAATTGAGGGCCTCTAAGGCCCCCAAGGCTGTTGTAGATGCATTGCTGGCGCTTGTGGGGTGCTGCATCAAGCATTTTTTGACTCCTGCGGGGCCTCCCCTAGACCCTTCTTCGCGCGTTGAAAGCTCACTCCTCAGCCCCTCTCGCTCTCCATGTGGCCGTTCCGATCGCGCTCAAGCTGCAGCTCGGGCCGGCGTCTTTGGCCCACCAGAGATTGGTATACTGATAGGAGAGTCATCATTGGAAGCACTGGTAGCATCGGCAACATTGGATAGGCTGGTGTCACTGGTAGCTTCGCGAGCAACGAGATCGTTAGTAGCGTTGAGAGCATTTCCTCCAAAAGTTGCGGTGCAGAGTCCAGACAGCGAGCGGCACTCGCAGGCCAGCTGTTGTGCCTGCCAGCATGAGGTGGGAGGGGTGAGCGGCATATGCCCTCAAACACCGCATAATGGAGTGGCTGGGGCTGGCAAGAATCCTACAAGTGCCTTGATGGGCATCAGCTCTCGATTGTCCCTCTTGCTCACACACACACACGCACACACACACACACACACACACACACACTCGCGCGCGCGCGCGGGCGCGCTTGCTGCACTTTCTTCCCCCTTTGTGGGGCCGCGTCTCATGCACAGCCATGGCACCTGCTGCTGCTGCTGCTTGTGCCGTTGCAGCTGCTGCTTCTCCTGATGCTGCTACTGCTACCGCTGCTGCGTCTGACGCTCCTGCTCCTGATGCTGCTGCTGCTGCTGCTGCTCTTGCTGCTCTTGCTGCTGCAGGTCATTCGAATCAAGTACGGCCTGGACGACGGCCGGCAGAAGTCAGCGCAAGAGGTGGGTGGTGCATGCACACCTGCCCCTTCTCTCCTTGCCCCTCCTCTCTTCTGCGGGCCCTTCTTAGGCGCTAGCACAGCCGCGGCCCCAGACGCAAGAGTTCACTACCGGTGGCGCCAAGGGGCCGCCACCTGGCATCTCGTGGAGTGCGCTTGTGGAGTGCGATGGGTTCTTGTTCTCGCTTGTGTCTCCTTCTTTTCTCCCTGTCTGCTCGTTTGCCTGCAGGGGCCGTTGGCACTGTTGACCAAGCAGGCATGCCTTGCATCTCTCTTTGCATCTCCCTTCGCATCTCCTTCGAGTCTCCACGTGCTTGTCGCAAGCCTGTGGTGCGCCTGTAATGTGCCTCGTGCTTGTGTCTTCCCATACGGCGTGAACGTTCTCTCCCGCTGCACGTGCGTCCTCCACAAGTGAGCGACAGCAGCAGCAGCAGCAGTAGTCAGGATGGTTGTCCCGCTGCGTGCCCGCAAGCTGAGGGTACCACGACTGCTTGCTACTTGGATCTTTAAATTTCTCGCATATGCTGGGAGGTTGTGCTCAAAAGAGCCGCTGCTTTTCCCCCTGGAGGGACCAGGTCGTCAGGCTAGTGTGCTTGCCATGGCTTTCTCTCAGCGTGGGTTTCAGCGTACGCTCTAGGGGTCAGGTTGAGTCTTTGCATCGCGCGTCCGACGTGTGCGCGTGCAGCTAGGCACCAGGGCACTCAGCTGCACAGGACGGAGGCTTCTCAGGGGCTTGCCTGTCTCTCGTAGGGCTCTCTCTCTCGCGCTCTTCTCCGGCTGCTCGGTCGCATGCGGGCTTTGGGAGGTATCCAGTCGCATCTGAAGGAGGCTCCTTGGGTCTAGCCCAGCTGCCTCGCCTCCCATGGGTTTTGCTCTCTCTGCTGACGAGTGTGCTGCTCGCCTGCCCGATGTGTGTGCGTGCTTTGTGCGTGCGTGCGTGCAGGTGTCCGACTACTTTGGCAACACGCGGCAGGCCGTGGAGGATCGTGCGGTATACATGCTGCGCCGTTTCCCTCTGCCCGACTGCATGCGCCGCTAAGCCGACTGGAATGGCCTGACTGCACGCGTGGCTTACCCACTTGACTGCGTCGCTGACCTGGCTGCATGCGTCGCTGACCTCGCTGCATGCATCGCTGGCCTGACTTAACGACTGGCTGGCCCGCTTACCCGCCCTCCTCTTCCCTCCTCTCTCCCGTACCCAAGCAGTGGGGAGGACACTGGAGGCTGGAGGGCCCTGCTTGCTGTCTGTGTTTTGTGGATGCGCTCGTGAGCTTGCCGTCGCTAAAGGGAGCTTCTCGTGGAGAAGCAGAGGCAAGACGGGAATAGCCGTGGGTAGCCTCGGCGGAGAGAGGACGTCTACTCAAAGCACGTCCATGCTCGACCTGCTCGGCCATGGCTTTCCCTTAGATCGACGAGAGGGCGTCGCTTGTTCATGACAGTGGAGCCATTGCTTGTGGAGCAGGGCCGCTTGGGGGTTCAGAGTATCTTGCTTATTGCCGAGATATTAAGGTTCAGGGTATTGTTGAGAAGGCACGCTCGAGGGCACAATTGAGTACAGGTTGTGCTCCTTGCAAGACCCTAGAAAGAGGAACTGTCGGTGTCGTGCTCCTTGCTAAGATTTAAGGTTAGCTTGTGACGTAGTAGAGTTTTGAGTTTCACTGTGACGTGAGGAGCAAAGGCAACGTGGTCGGTGGACACTAGCGAGCACCATGAGGCGAACAGCCCAGTCAGTGGATGGTGACTGGGTGGCGCGTGCATCGGACTAGTGAAGTGTCAGAGTGAGCCTATCTGCGACCTTGGTGTGAAACGCAAATCAATTTGGTGGTACTGTGATGTGAGCAGAAGATGGCCCTCCGGAAACTGCGGGACTCCTCCTCCTTGCAGGAGTACATGTCAGCACCAACTACCGCCTCCACGGGCAGCACTTTGTGAAGACTTTGTGGTGTGGTGCTAGCCCTCTTAGAGTCTTGGCAAGCAGATTCTGTGTACCGTAGTTTCAGCCAAACTGGTGCCCTATCTTCCGGCAATTTTTTGCAAAAGTTGAGGAGTAGAGTGTCTTGTCAGCTTTTTCAAATCCGTGAGGTTATTTGAATCATGAAGATGTGCGTGGATGGGTTACGTTTGTAGTGAAGGACTCAAAAAAGGATGTCCACAACACATGTTGTGCTTCGATTCAGTTTGGTATACCTACAAATGCTCATGATAGGCCATGTGCCCGCTGAATGACGTGCAAGATTAGATAGTTGCTTTTGATCGTCCACGTATTGTCTCCACCAAAGAGGTTCCAACAACTTCAGGTGATTTGATTTCACTGTATTCAAACTATTAACTTGGGTTAATTGTGTCAAGAATACATGCGTTTATATATGGTTATGCTTGAATGATTTCCAGGTTGATGACCCCGACTGTGTAGCTAGTCGTAGTTTGTCCCGTCATAAAATTGGTGGCTGAACTTGCTAGTATGCGAGGTTGAAAAAAGACCAACGAGCGTTACCGATTAGGGTTGATGTTGCCCGCTGTGACCAGGCTTGATGGGGTCGCAAAGTTTGGTTTCACGGAAGACGCCGCACGTGTTGTTCTTGGACAAAGTTTCAACCTATGGGCGATGTCAACAGTTTGCAGTTGACATTGATCTAGAACGCTATTTATGTCAAACAGATGATGAAATATGTTCGTTACTAGACATATGCATTGCAAATATGTTGCTAATATCTTCCACCCCTAGAAGCAGAGGTGTTCATGATCGACGAGTTTGAGCAAAAATATCAGAGTGAAGTATTTGTCATCAGTATGTTGTCTGTGCCCATCATGAATCATGTATATGTGTAATGTATGTGATTGAATGTCGTATGTCTACGTATACATTGGGAAGTTGCACAAATCATTGTAATGATTGTAAATGATTGTAAATCAGTGTAAGGCATGTGCAATGACTAACACAACTGACGACAAGTAGGGTCTTAAAGCGGTAAATTGAAATGGATAAACAGTATAATGAAATATCACACTCCGCATGTTAACCATAAACTAAACAAATGAGCCTATGGAATATGGGAAAGGTTATTGGTTATTGAGGGGAGGTGCGAGCAAGAAAGACATAACGACAAGCAAAGGAGGATTGCTAACAGTTGAGTATACAGGGTTTAGGAAGACAGCAAGGAAGAGACATGCCGTTGCTAGATTAACATGTTCATGCCAGCGCTCCAACTACATGTGTAGATTCTATATACGTATTGAGTTGGCTTTCGGAGGTTGACTCGGCAACTCTAGAGTTTTCATTAAGATTGTTTTTCCAATATTACTTCCCTAGTGAGGAGATATTTTTGAGCTTCAAACTGAAACGCGTCCACTGGCTCGATCAGAATGGGGCGACAAATTCCACCCCATAAATTGTGTAGGAAGTGCGTGGGATCATATCCTATGTGGAAAACCCCACTTTTGAGATCCGGGTTTTGAAATATACATACGGTTGAGTTTGAACTATATCAAAATTTGACGTGGGGGCGAACGTCGAAGTCAAAAGTCACGAATCTATTTAATGAATTGAACACCAAGGACAATTTGAAGGTTCGAATCAAACCACGATTTAGGAAAGTTAAAATGATTAAACGATGATCGTTAAGAATTAAACAGATAGAAATTGTTGTTTTTTGTGCTTAATGATTTAGAGAAACAAACGGTATGAAAAGTCGTCACTAATGAGCTTGAGATCTTCGTCACCTTTTAAGAACTTCTACATTTCAAAGCAAAATACTATGCAACTTTTACGACCACATGCATTTGTCATGATATACCCAAAAGATCATCAATTATCACCCGCACAAAAAAATATCACTTTGTCTCACATACGTGAAAGCGGGTGCGGAGGTCCGATTTTTTTTTCATCCCTTCCACTTCGGTTTAGCTAGCTGCCATGGCGGCCTCTAGCAATGGCGTTCGTTAAGTCCTAGGAGATGCTAATACACAACTTAGACCATGTGCACGCTCGTCCGGATCTAGCTTCCAATCGCTAGTTACCTAGGCCCTAGCAATGGCATCCGGATCTGTAGTTTTGGCTACGGCACAGCCGAGTTTAGGTATTGCAACCCTAGATACGCCACATCCTCCTCCCTTAGACGTTGTAGTGATTTGAGTTATAATAAATTAGTTTGTTTTTATTCTAATGCTTTTGAATATATTTGGAGTATTATGGTGTGGATTCAAGAGTGAATAGGTACTCTAGTGACATGGTTCATGTCCTTTGAACCTTCTAAAGCATTTTCAAAGTTAGAGGAAGGACCTAGAAGAACTCCATGTGGCAAAAGTCAAATGCGCTATTTTTAGGTCAAAAGGACATGTGTACATTATTCTTAGAAAGAGGTGGCAAGTTTTGGGATGTGTTGGGTGCCAACACATCAACATGGACCTTCCTAGACATTACTTAATAGCAAGTATATACACAACAGCTAGAACATAGAAAGGCATTCCATAATCACTCTTGTACTTGCAAATTTCCAAAAATATATTAACTTTCAAGAAGCCATCCCTCTTTCAAGAAGCTACCACTTGTGTTCAAAGATCCTTGTCTTGAATAGATAAAGTATTTTATATAACTAAGTACTTTATCTATCTGTTTTACTACAGTGGTATCAGAGCTAGGCACTTTGGTAGCACAAGAAGATGGCCGATCCTCAAGACCAACAGCAAGCTTTTGAAGAAGGCATTTCATCTCCAGGAGGGCCTCCTCCAGCGCTGATGGGAGAGCCCACTCAAGGAAATCTGTAACAACAAGAAGCACCACAAGGAGGAGCACTGTCAAATCCCGTGGCAGACGCTATAGCAAAGTTGACCCCACCAAAAGGAGTTCCCGCAAATGAGTGGGCAGCTTTCCCAATGACCGTCCACAACCAAGTGGGCTTGGCCACCTATGAAGCAACCGTGCAAGCGTCAAGAGAAGCTATGGCTGCCATGGAAGCCCCTATTGGAAGCCCCTATTGGAAGCAACGCTCAAAATCCAACCCCGGCTCAAGCGCCTCCACAAGAGTCTACGAGAGCAAGGAAACTCATCAAGCCCGGCAAACCCGACACTTTCAACCCCGGGAAAGGAGCCAACTTGACTTTATGGCTCAACCAAGTGGAGACGTACCTCACATTCCTTGAAGTACCCGAGGAGGACTACGTTCCCTTTGCCATTACCTTACTTAGAGTAGCAGCAACATCATGGTGGCGTAACTATCAAGCGGATGTACATCAAGCTATGGCGCACCCTATGCTCGGCCAATAGCCCCCACCATCATATGCAAGATGGGCAGATTTTCGTGAGGCCCTCAAGAAGCAATTCATGCCCATCAATGCGGAGAAGATTGCCCGAGGAAAGCTCCACCATTTTGAGCAAACGACGTCCGTTCAAGAGTATACATCCAGATTTCACGCCCTCACTCTTGAGATCCCCAACATGTCTCTCGAGGAGAAGATTGATCGCTACATCTTTGGCCTCAAGCCCAAGGTGGCAAAGGAAGTGGAATTACGCGACTTGACGGAATTCTCAAAGATCATTTGAAGTGGCCCAAAAGGTGGATACCTTGAATTTTAAGCATTCATTGCCTTCACCTTCACGGGCACCGACGACGCGGGTGTACGCAGCCCCTTCCACATCCGAATCTGGACCCACACCCATGGAAATTGGAGTCATTAGAAGAGACCCTGCGGCTGCCCGGAAGAGAAGAAGACCCTCCGATAACACTTATAATGCAAGAAACCAGCAAGGAGTAAAAACAAGACTCTCCGCGGCTGAAAAAGAAGCTCTTATGGCGGTTGGACTATGCTTTTATTGTAAGGAAAAGGGTCATCGTGCAGTCTCATGCCCCAAAAAGTTGTCAAAAAATGGACAGCGCCGGTAGGCCAGGAGCCTACCACCCCAAGACCCACTTCACAAGAAGACAACAAGCCAAGTGAGGTGGAGACCCTCGTTGAAGACGACGTTCTAGCCCCAATGAGTTTGAGAGATTACCTTGGAGGAGAGAAGGTCCACATCTTGGTGGATAGCGGAGCCCTAGGCAACTTCATCGCTGCAAATTTTGCCACCAGCACGGTATTACTATGCGAACTCTTGACCACAACGAGGAGATTATGATGCCCGACGGATTCTCCTATACGATCCCTTCCAAGAAAACGCACCCCTTGGCACTCTCTATCAAGTCCTTCAAGGATAGAGTAGTGTTCTCCCCTATGCAATTGGGCAAGTACAACGTCATCCTAGGGACGCCTTGGTTGACCAAGCACAACCCCCAAGTTAATTGGAGGGACGGTACCATCAAGATCAAGAACGACATTACTTCAAGAAANCGACATTACTTCAAATCTGTATTTTGCGCGCAATCCAGAATATCCAGACCCAAGACATCAAGAGGCCGGCACATGAGATACTATTGTCCGCCCTCCAACTCAAGAGACTTGTGAGGAAAGGACACGAGCTTATTTTGGCCTTGATCACGCCAAAAGACATCAAGAAAGACATCGAGAGTCAAGAAGGCAGACTCATTCCCAAGGAGATACAAGAAGTCTTGAAGGACTACAAAGAAGCGTTCTCCCCCAAATTGCCCAAGGGCTTACCCCCCAAGAGATTCGTAGACCACAAGATAGAGTTGGAGCCCGGAAGCAAGCCCATCTCTTGGCCTACGTTCAAGATGTCATACACGGAGCTAGACGAAGTCAAGAAGCAAATCAAGGAGCTACTGGAGTATGGCTTCATTCGACCTAGCAANTATGGCTTCATTCGACCAAGCAAGTCGCCATTTGGAGCCCCGGTGCTATTTGTCAAGAAGAAGGATGGTACCTTGAGAATGTGTGTGGACTATCGCGCCCTCAATAAGATCACCATCAAGAATTGATACCCGCTGCCGCGCATGGATGAGCTCATGGACCGGCTGGTTAGAGCCAAATACTTCACGATGGTGGACTTGAGAAGCGGCTACCACCAGATTCTCATCGCCGAACATGACATAGAGAAGTTGGCTGTAAGGTTATGAACGCATAGTTTGTTTCTTTCTAGTATTTTATATGCATAGAGTGTGATTTTAGAAGAACTATGACCTTTATTTCAAGTCAGTTGGACAAGTATTGAGATAGTTATGAATTTTGGAAGTTTTTAGTGAGTTTTTAATGTCACGGATTCTATTTAGTGACAAGGACAGGTCCAGTGACGAAAATTTCGGTTGGAGTCCAGGAAGTAGGACATTGAAACATGAGGGTTCCAGAAAGTACGTACAATTACGTAGAGTGCCAAAGTGATCGTGGAATTTCTAGAAACTCCGTAAGGAGTTAGTGGATTGTGTAGTAGAATATTCTAGAGTGTGATTGTGTCCGTGTGAGTGTGTGAAATGAATCGACTTACCAAATAGGCGATTAACAATTAATAAAGATCTTTATATCAGCAGGTAATCCTTACGGTATTTTCGTTAACTCGTTAAACGGCAAAGGACAATACACTAGCAGGGAATACTACTCGTCAGTCAAATGAGAGTAAACTAGCATCCATAATGCAAATCAGTAAACTCATACATAAGCAAGGTTAGAAGACAGTGCGTATCAATGGCTTCTCGCCTTGGATTCAGATCTCTCTCAGTAAGCTGTACAAGAGAGTTGGCCTCGTTTCCGAATGCCGAACTCGAGAGCAATGCCTAGCATATGTACATGGAATGAGTTTACTGTTCAACGGTCAGTGCGATGGCACCGCCTACCCGGGAGTTAACCACGTTGGTAGGACCTCGGTTAACCAAATCCACCGCCATCTCCCATCATCCCGAATAGCCATCCATCATAGGGATGTCATCTGGCTATTCATCTAGCATATCGCACTTAGATGCATATCAAGGCAGTTCGCTGCTACCGAGTACGGAAGTCAGCTGGCTGTCAAAGAATGGGTCAGCAAGCTGACTTATATGGACTTCAGCCTGCTGCTTTCGGCTGAGTCATTAAACTGATAATTATGTAAAGTCCAGCAGACTGACTATTAACTAAAGTTCAGCAGGCTGAACTTAATTAACTATTATATTTAAATGAATATTATATCCACTAATATACTGATTCATTACAATCCCTCCAACTTAACTTGTTGTCGCCTCGACAACATTAAACTGCAGAAATTTTAAATAAGGGAACTGAACCTGACCAGCCTCCCTTACTGACTGCCTCTTCAGCGTGTCACCTTAAGGGGTTGTTCCTGGGGCTTCAGGGTCAGGAGACGGAGATCTGGACCTAGATCTGGACAGCCCTCTAGGTCTGTCAGCTGGCCTTCTAAAGAACCCTGTTTGCTCTAAAGTTGGCCCTCGAGGAGAACGGAGGATGGTGGCCTGCTCTTCAACCACTTGGGTGTTGATTCCCACATAGACAGGCATTCCAGTAGGATGCTGAAATACATTGGCTAGAGGTACATGCCCCTGAGCGGAGGGGGAGGCTGGCATACCTCTGGCCCACCCGCGTGTCCCTCTTCTGGCACCCCTGTCCTCTGGGGATTTCTGTCTGTGTCTGCTGCCCAGTACCGTCAGATCAGCTTCTTCCCCTGCTTGGGCAGGTGGGCTGGGGGAGCGAGCGCGGGGTCCAGTTGTCGCCATAACGGGGATCACATTCCACACACCTGATCGTGGTTCTTTAGGAAGTGCCACTGCCTGTCCCTGGGTATCCTGAGTACCTGCTGCTGATGCTTCTCCTCTGCCTTGTTCTTCTTCCTCATCCTCCTCATCCTCCTCCTCGGAGAGAGTAGGGGTCTCGTCCACTAAGTCGTCCTGCTCCCTAGTAGACATGGAGTAGTCTACCGACCTCCCTTTCTTAGGGCGCGCTGGAGGTTGCTTGGCCTTCAGCCTACTGATATCTATCCGGCCTGCATTCTTTGCCCATTTGACAAAGGCATGCTTTCCCTTAGAGAAGTACTCTCTTCCCCTCCTCCTATGTTCCTTGGTCTCTGCATTCATATTGCTCAGGCATCCATTCAGCCTGGGGTCCCAAGGGGCAATGTGAGGTGGTAGGATGAGATAGCCGTCTAGGCCATAGTGGAAGTCATCCGGTTGGGCTCGGTCACACTCCTGCTTCTTATTTGTGACGGTCATCCACCTCCAGTCTGTTGGCTGCTGGTAGTACTGGGGTCCGTGCTCAGCCTTCCTCAGTTTACACGGGAACCAGTGGGGAGAGAACATCTGCTGTCCTGCTTCCCTGGCCAAGTACTCCCAGCTCCTTCTCTCAACTTCATTGTAAGCTGGCAGGAGTGTGAGGTAGAATACCGTATCCTTAAAGCTATCGGGCCGCATGCTCACCATCCGGATGAGTCTCTGATCTCCCACTATTCCCGGTATGGGGACCGGCTTGTCCTCTGAATCATCTGCGAGATACCGGGCCTGCTCTGCTGTATAGCCCACCATCTTAGCATAATCTTCGTAAAGGACCACGCCGGTGTGTGTCTCGATGTACCTGTCCAGTGCTGTAGCTCCTTCCTTCTGTAGCAGTGTTGTCTGTTCCAGCCTGTTGATCTCCTGGGCTGCCAGCAATGCTTCCTTCAGGTTATCGAAGTTTTGGCCACCCACCACAGTATACCTGTAAGTGGCCAAGCTCTTCTGTCTGTCCGCTTCAATCTTTTTTCTTTTCTCCTCTTCTGCCGCTGCCGCTTCTTCTTGCTGTTTCTTCTGTCTCTCCTCCTCAGCCTTCCTGAGGTTTTCCGCTTCCTGATCCTTCTTCCTCTGTGCCTCTTCTGCCGCCTCTTGTTGTTTGCGGACCCTTTCTTGTTCTCTCCTGGTGAGGGACGTCGCCGCCAGCTCCTTCTGGTATTGCTCCATTGTCCTCCTGGCTTCTTCTGCCTTGCGCTTTCTGTCCTCCTTTTGTGTGGTGGGCGCCATCCTGCACATGTAACCAGGGCACAAGTTAGTAGGATATGGACCTTTGTCATAGGGATTGCAGGAAGTATGTTAGTATTTAGTATAGTGGCTTCGCTGCTGTTTACCTTACAGGATGATTGCTAAAAGTTGACGTAGTTGCGATGCGCTACACATAAACGTATGAGTGTGTTTTTATCGCTCTCGCTCACTAACTGTCATATATTTTCCCCTCCAACTTAAATGGAGACAGGACCGCCTGTCACCTTCCCGTGTCAACTGAAATGACAGTTATGGAGGGACTCCAGCGGCCCGAAGGTGGAACCGTGTCAACGCCCCTTTGGCATTGGTCAAGTGGTCCTTAAACTCCCAAGTGTCCCCAGAGGCATCGTAACCCTTCCATCGAATGAGGTATTTCATGACATATTTAGACGATCGACGGACCGAGCGAGCGTCTAAAATCTCATCGACCTCATATTCCTCAGGGTCGCCGTCCCGGACAGCGGGGACCGGTCCCGGTTGGACAGGGAACCGACCTGTGAACAGTGTATCACCTTTGATGTACGGTTCCAGGAAGGAGACATTAAAGACCGGGTGCCCCTTGTATTCAGCTGACATGTTCAGTTTGTAAGCATTCTGACCGACACGACGGACCACCGAATATGGACCGACCCAGACAGGGCCAAGCTTTTTCTTGACCACACCAGGGAGGTACAGGTGCTGAGAATGCAGTTTGACTAAATCCCCCTTGGAAAATGTCAGTTCCCGACGGTGTTGATTAGCGTATTTTTGTTGGTTTTCTTGGGCCGTGTGCAAGTTTCGTTGGACTTCTGACAGGGTGTCAGCAAACTCCTGAGTTAACTGGAGGGAGACCGGGTTGTCAATCCCTTCAGGGTGAGTTAAAGATTCCCCTAGCACATCTAGAGGAGACTTAGGGACTCTACCCAGGCTGAGTTCAAAAGGAGTTTTGCCCGTTGACGCGTGCACCGCACTGTTGACCGCAAACTGAATTTGAGGCAACAGGTCATCCCAATTATCTTGTTTTTGGTTAATATATGCTCTCAGCACCTCCTGCAGAACTCGGTTAGTTCTTTCAGTCTGCCCATCAGTCTGAGGGTGGTTTGCTGTGCTGAGCAGCTGTTTGACTCCCATTAACCCCATTAAAGCTCTCCAGAACTTAGAGGTGAATTTTGAGTCTCTGTCTGAGATGATATTAGAAGGGAGCCCATGTTGGCATACTACATGGTTGTAAAACTGTCTCGCTGTTTCGAGTGCAGTCACTTTGACAGTTGTGGGGATAAAAATGACCATTTTTGTCAGTTTATCCACGACTACCAGTATTGAATCATGCCCGTTGGCAGTTCTTGGTAGTGAGACCACCCAGTCCATGGATATAGTTTCCCAGCGTCCCGCTGGGATGGGTAGCGGTTGCAAGAGACCTCCGGGTGGTGTGTGCCGAGACTTATTTCTCTGACACTGGTCACAGGACTTGACATATTTCAAGACCTCCCGGGGTAACCCCTCCCAATGATAATGTTTTGCCAGTTTGCCAACAGTTTTGGCCTGCCCCAAATGTCCACCCAGGAGACTGTCATGAGCTTGACTCAGTAAGAGAGACCTTATTTCCAAGTTATTAGGAATGACCAGCTTCAGCCTGCCTGAAGTGGTTTCAGTCACCCAGACCCCTCCCTTGAGCTTATACCCGAGTGCAGTAGCACGACACACACCAGTAGTGGGGCTGGGCTCAAATGTTGGGTCAGAAAGGTAGGCTTTCCTAAGTTGTTCAAGGAAGGACTTTTTCACCTTTAGTGAAGTGAGTGCACACAGGACTTTATCTACAGCATGCTGACTAAAGTTCCTTTCTTGCAAGTCAGGTCTTCTAGAGAGTGCATCAGCAGGATTCAACTTCCCTGGTTTGTAGTCGATCTGGACTTGGAACTGCTCCAGCATCTGGCTCCAGCGGTTCTCCCTCCTCGACAGCTTGGACTTCTTCTGAAAGTGGGTCAGAGCTAGATGATCTGTAATCACCTTAAAAGCTTTACCATGTAAGTATGCTCTCCACTGTTTGAGTACATGAATGATAGCTAGCAGCTCTTTATCATGCACTGAGTAATTAATCTCCGCTGGATTAAATTTCATAGACTCATACAACACAGGATGCCACTCCTGCCGTACCTTACCATCCTTTGTGGTTTTGTCAGCAGGCTGCAACAAAATAGCACCCATGGCAAAATCAGAGGCATCAGTAACCACCTGCACCGGTTTGCTGGGGTCATACACGGCTAGCACTGGGGCAGAACAAAGGGCATCTTTAAGGGTCTGGAAGGCAGCCTGCTGCTCTTCCCCCCACACATACCCGATGTCTTTCTTAGTAAGGTCAGTCAGTTTACTGGCCTTTGTGGAATAATTCTCAATAAATCTCCTATAGTAGTTAGCCAACCCGAGGAAGGATCTAACTTCAGAGACAGACTGTGGTACTGGCCAGTCCCTTATGGTCTGGACTTTCTTAGGATCCACACTGATGCCCTCTTTACTGACAACGTGGCCTAAGAATTCAATACTTTCCTTAAAGAAATCACACTTGCTCATTTTAGCATACAAGTGATTTTTCCGCAGAGTGTCCAGCACTTTCTTTAAGTGTTC
This sequence comes from Mesotaenium endlicherianum, assembly GCA_009602735.1. Lineage (NCBI taxonomy): Eukaryota > Viridiplantae > Streptophyta > Zygnematophyceae > Zygnematales > Mesotaeniaceae > Mesotaenium > Mesotaenium endlicherianum. The sequence goes on from WELA01002449.1 coordinate 388,711, forward strand.
AGTGTGCTGAGCTTCATCTTTAGAGAAAATTAAAATATCATCCAGGAAAACTTGCACAAACTTATCCAAATAAGGTCTGAAAATGTCATTCATAGCACCCATAAAGGTAGCAGGAGCATTAGTCAGTCCAAATGGCATCACGTTGAACTCATAGTGTCCATAACGTGTGCGGAAAGCAGTCTTGTGTTCATCCCCCTCAGCAATTCTGATTTGATGATAACCACTCTTGAGATCTATCTTACTGAACACCTTAGCGCCAGACAGGGTATCAAGCAAGTCCTCGATCCTGGGTAAAGCATACTTGTTCTTTACTGTAATTCTGTTCAGGGCTCTGTAATCCACACACATCCGCATACTGCCATCCTTTTTCTTAACAAATAGGATAGGTGCGCCGTACGGTGATTTACTGGGAGAAATGTAACCATTTTCCTCCAGCTCTGCAATCTGTGTTTTCAACTCCTCGCTCTCCAAATAAGACAAGCCATACGTGCGTTGCCAGGGTGGCTGGCTACCAGGTAAGAGATCAATCCTATGATCTACTTCCCTTTTAGGGGGTAGTCCTGGAGGCATGTTAAACACATCAGTGCACTCAGCAACAATTTTTGCAGCAGTAGGGTGCTCCGGAGGGCTTACCTTTTTCTCAACCACTTCTTCAGGTTGAGGAGGTACCTCTCTTAGCAGCAGACAGAACATTCTGTCTTCCTTCTGGTTCCAGCTTTTGACGAACTCCATTGCATTCAGCAACTTGCATCCTTCTGGAAGCCTCTTCTTTTCCTTCATTTGCCATCCACACAGGACAAGAGGAAGAGCACTGGTGGGTGCCAAGTCAGTCTGCCCATCACTGGCTCCTCTCACTTTAACTGTACCTCTGCTCCAACACACTTCAGCTTGATGTCTATTAAGCCAGGACCTGCCTAGCACGAGATCATAAAAGCCAGTGTTGAGTACCTCAAATGTAAGCGTTTCAGTTAGAACTGCAATGCCAGAACCTAACTGGACCTCAATAGGCTTGGTTATAACTCCTCCCGGGATACTTGAGGCATCTCCAAGGAATATTTTTCTATTCCCTTGGGTGACAGTAGGCAGCCTTAGCCGCTTAACTAAGTCCTTGTGAATAAAAGTATGTGACGCCCCTCCGTCAACAAATGCCCTCACCTTCCTACCTGCAATCATGCAATGCAGTAGGATAGGGGGGACTGTCTTTTCCTGACTTTCGCATTGTTCTCCTGACGTAGCAAAGAAATGTTGGACATCAGGTGGAACAAGAGCATCCAGAGTGTGCACTCTCTGGACGTCTATATTACTGATGGTCTCCTTTATCTGTTTGTCAGGCATGCATAGTGAATCCAGTTCAGCAGGACCCATAATACCTGCTACGAGGGCAGCTAGTGACGACTCACTATCTCTAGCATCCTCACAGTCAGTAGACTGGATTACTGACTGTTGCTGTCTTTTAAAGGCTGGTCTTTTCTCTCGACCTTAGGCAGGTGCTTGACCGGACACTGTTCTCTGTAGTGGCCTTTCTGCTGACAATGGTAGCAAGTAGATTTTGCTGAGGCTGGTCTCGGCTTAGTCCTACCACCACCCCTTCCATAGCCACCTCGAGAGGGACCACCTCTACCTCTAGACTGAATAGCATTGTACTCATACTCATATTCATCACCCTGATTATCCTCAGCCTGGTCTCCTTCAACTGCATTGTAGGAACCGTGGGGCTTTTTGACAATCTTAGACACCAAAGCGTTACTCTGGCGCTTGTGATTGAACTGCTGCTGATCCCAGGCGTCAGCATCCTGGATCAAGTCAGCCAGTTTCTCATACTTTTTCTCAGCAAAATGACCAGAGACCTCGGATTTCAAGCCATACCTGAAGTATGCTATCCTATACCGTTCTGGCAAATCAGGCTGCTTCATCATGTTCTCTTGGAACTTTTGAGCAAACTCAGCAACTGAAGTGGTCTGCTTCAGTGTCAGGGAGATCATCGCATAGATAGCTTTCTCCTGCTGGTTGATGACATCAAACTTCTCATGCAACTTCTCGACAAACTCTACCCACGTAGGGTCACCGAGTTGCCGAGCCTTACGCTCTTCCTTCCAGTAAAGCCACCAGTCTGCGGCACTGCCTTTCAGTAGCGCACCGGTGTGCCTGACCTTCTCGTAATCTTGCAGTTCTGGGTAGTTCTCCAGCCACTGCTCAACATCCGCGAGAAACTTGATCAGGTAATATTTTCTGTTTCCCTCAGGATCATAGTCCTGGGGAGGTTTCGGCTTGGGCTTACTAGGCCCTCGGCCACCACCACTAGTGGTGTGAGACCCCAGTTGGTCTCTGTCCCGGAGTAGGGACATTATGATTCTTTTGTCCTCCTGCTGGGACTGATACATGGTCGCCATTTGCGACTGCATCTGAACGAACAATGCTCCCAAGTCTACATTTTGGGGTGGTAGATTAGCAAATGCAGCAGCAGCATTGGCATCTACTCGCTGAGTAGTGTCCTCAACAATCCCTCTTGCTCCTGCAGCAGCAATTCCTGCCGCATTCAGCCGGTCACGTATTTGACCTAGGGGTACATTGAGTTGTACGGCAGGAGGTGGGTTCAGAACATTGGCCCTTGATGCCATAAGTTCTTCAACAGTGCGCTCGTCAGCTGGCTGTCCTTCCCTCCTTTGTATATCTTCAGCGGCCTTTGCTACTTGTTCAGCTTCTAGTCTGGCTATCTCCTCCTCAGCTTGCTGAGCTGCGACTGAGGCAATAGCAGCTGCCTCATCTGCAGCCTCCCTAGCTGCAGTATCCGCTACTGCTTCCGAATAGGTACGGTTTCCCGCTACATGGCTTTCCGCCTGGTTTTCGACATTCTCGTTATCCTGGTTCTCCATGTCTCGGGAGTTGCTAGTTTGAGACCTTGTCCTTACCATACAAAGAAGACTGTGATAACTGCTCCGATACCACTGAAATGAATCGACTTACCAAATAGGCGATTAACAATTAATAAAGATCTTTATATCAGCAAGTAATCTTTATGGTATTTTCCGTTAACTGGTTAAACGGCAAAGGACAACACACTAGCAGTGAATAATACTCGTAAGTCAAATGCGAGTAAACTAGCATCAATAATGCAAATCAGTAAACTCATACATAAGCAAGGTTAGAAGACAGTGCGTATCAATGGCTTCTCGCCTTGGATTCAGATCTCTCTCAGTAAGCTGTACAAGAGAGTTGGCCTCGTTTCCGAATGCCGAACTCGAGAGCAATGCCTAGCATATGTACATGGAATGAGTTTACTGTTCAACGGTCAGTGCGATGGCACCGCCTACCCGGGAGTTAACCACGTTGGTAGGACCTCGGTTAACCAAATCCACCGCCATCTCCCATCATCCCGAATAGCCATCCATCATGGGGATGTCATCTGGCCATTCAACTAGCAGGTGGTACTTAGATGCATATCAAGGCAGTTCGCTGCTACCGAGCACGGAAGTCAGCTGGCTGTCAAAGAATGTGTCAGCAAGCTGACTTAAGTTGACTTCAGCCTGCTGCTTTTGGCCGAGTCATTAAACTGATAATTATGTAAAGTCCAGCAGACTGATTACTAACTAAAGTTGAGCAGACTGACTACTAACTAAAGTCCAGCAGGCTGAACTAAATTAACTATTATATTTAACTGAATATTATATCTACTAATATACTGATTCATTACAGTGTGCTAGCTTGTCCAACTAGGCAAGGTCACCTACATGGAAGGAGCCATAGGAGAAGGTTCTGGAGGTACTTTGCTAGAGAGGACACTTAGAGTTAAAGGATCAATGGGAAGCACAAGGAAGTAGAGGGAGTTTATTCTAGTCTAACCTTCGTATCTTGTACACAACTTTTCTTGATAAAGTGAGTTCTTTTCCACTCCTTGCTCATGTAGCTCTCTCTCTCTTGCAAGGGTGGCACACCACCAGGCCACTCCACCTTGTGTATGCAACTAGTAAAGGTCCTCGTGCACGCTTCCACTCGCGGGTGAGGGTGCGTGAGTGTGTGTGGGCGCACTCTCCGCACCCTCTCCCCTTTCATCGGCGTTCAGGGCAAGATATGAACATTTTGAGTTTATGGTCCTGCCATTTGGACTCACAAACGCGCCAGCAAATTTCATGACTATGATGAACACCATAATTCAGCCCATGTTGGACATATTTGTGGTGGTATTCATCGACGACATCCTTATCTACAATAAGACCCTTGAAGAGCATGCAAGACACTTGAAAGAAGTCCTTGACGTATTGAAGCAAAACAAGCTATTTGCAAAGGAGTCAAAGTGCGAGTTTGCTGAACAAGAAGTGGAGTTCCTAAGTCTCCACGTGACTGCTGATGGCATCAGGATGGACCCCAAGAAGAACACAGTGGTGGAGGAATGGCCAACCCCCACTACCAAGAAAGAACTCCAATCATTCTTGGGATTTGCCAATTGGTACAGGAAATTCATCCAGAGCTTCTCGCACATAGCAGCCCCCCTCACGGATTTACTCAAGAAGGACAGGCCATATGGTTGGACCTAGAAAGAGGAGGAAGCATTCCAACAAATGAAGCAAAGATTGACGACATCCCCGGTGCTCACACTCCCAAGTCCAAACCCAGATTGGCCCTTCCACGTCATCACCGATGCATCTTCCTATGCAATAGGAGCGATCCTGCTTCAAGACCAAGGCAAGGGATTGCAACCCATTTGAAATGAATCGACTTCCCACTAGGCGATTAACAATTTATCAAAATCATTATATCAACAAGTAATCTTTATGGTATTTTATGTTTAATAATTGAAACAGCAAAGGACATCATACTAGCGACATGTAATTTTCACAAGTCAAATGCAAGTAAACGAGCATCAATCATGCTATCAGTAAACTCATACATAAGCAAGGTTAGAAGACAGTTGGCATCAATGGCTTCTCGCTTTGGATTCAGATCCTTCTCAGTAAGCTGTACAAGAGAGTTGGCCTCGTTTCCGAATGCCGAACTTGAGTGCAGTACCTAGCATATGTACATGGAATGAGTTTACTGTTCAACGGCAAGTGCGATGGCACCGCCTACCCGGGAGTTAACCACGTTGGTAGGACCTCGGTTAACCAAATCCACTGCCATCTCCCATCATCCCGAATCGCCATCCATCCTAAGGATGTCATCTTGCCATTCATCTAGCACACCACACTTAGATGCATCTCTAGGCAGTTCGCTGCTACTGAGTACGGAAGTCAACTGGCTGTCAAAGAATGTCTCAGCAAGCTGACCGAAGTTGACTTTAGCCTGCTGCTCTTAGCTGAGTCATTAAACTGATAATACATAAGGTCCAGCAGATTGAATGTTAACTAAAGTTCAGCAAACTAAACTTTAATTTACTATTATTATTAAATGAATATTATATCTACCAATATACTGATTCATTATACCATTGTCTACGAGTCAAGGAAGCTAAATCCAGTCGAGCAAGGATTATATAACCACGGAGCGAGAGGCGTTGGCGATTGAAAGGGGAGAGGGTGCGGGGAGTGCGCCCATACATAACCACGCACCCTCACCCGTGAGTGGAAGCGTGCACGAGGACCTTTCCTAGTTGCATACACAAGGTGGAGTGGCTTGGTGATATGCCACCCTTGCAAGAGTTAGAGGGCTACATGAGAGAGGAGTGGAAAAGAACTTACTTCATTTAGAAAGTTCGTGTACAAGATAAGAAGGTCAGACTAGACTAGACTAGACAAGACTAGACTCCCTCTACTTCTTTGTGCTTCCCATTTATGCTTTTAACTCTAAGTGTCCTCTCTAGCAAAGTACCTCCAGAACCTTCTCCTATGGCTCCTTCCATGTAGGTGACCTTGCCTAGTTGGACAAGCTAGCACACTCACACGTACACAATCACACTCTAGATTATTCTACTACACAATCCACAAACTCCTCACGGAGTTTCTAGAAATTCTACAATCTCTTTGGCACTCTACGTAATCGTACGTAGTTTCTGGAATCCTCATGATTCAATGTCCTACTTCCTGGACTCCAACCGAAATTTTTGTCACTGGACCTGTCCTTGTCACTAAATTGAATCTGTGACATCAAAAACTCACTAAAAACTTCCAAAACTCATAACTTTTTTAATACTTGTCCAAATGACTTGAAATAAAGGCCAAAGTTTTTCTAATCACACTTTATGCATATATAATGCTAGAAGAATACAAACTACCCTTTTATAACCTTACAGCAATTATACATGCCTTGAAGGTTTGGCGCTGCTACGTTGAAGGACGCAAGGTGCTGGTCACTATGGACCAGGAGAAATTCAAGCACCTCTAGACGCAGCCGTATCTCTCAAGGAGACAAGCAAGATGGAGTGGATACTTATAACAGTACAACATTAAGATTCAATACCAGTCCGGCAAGACAAACCCACTTGAGCCCTCTTAAGACTGCAATAAAACGCAGTGATGACATCCCTGAAGACAAATCTAGAAACTCAATTTTCAGCCGCATATGATAGAGACCCTTACTACAAGAACGGGGAAGCAGCCTTGGACCCATACAAAAGCAAGAAGGCAATTGTTGGGTGAGGCAAGACACGGGCCTGAAATGTGTTCCTAATGACTTAGTTCTTCGGCTCTTGCTTCTACGAGAAGCACACGACAACTCTCTTGGAGGACACTTCGGGATCCTCAAGACCACGGGCGTTTTAGCCAGATCTTATTGCTGGCCAAGCATGTTCAAACACGTCAAGGAGTACTGCAGGAGCTGTGACACATGCCAAAGAGTCAAGCCATCATCACAAAAGGCGCCAACCACTACCAATCCTTGAGAGGCAATGGACGGGCATCTCAATGGACTTTATCGTGGATCTGCCCGTGACACCTTGAGGCCATAATGCAATACTGACGGTGGTGGACAGGCTTACCAAGATGGCCCATTTCATTCCCACAACGACGAAGGTTACAGCACCCCAGTTAGCAAGACTCACCTTTGACAACATCTTTCAACACCATGGACTACCATCAAGAATTGTGTCGGATAGAGATCCAAGATTCACAAGCCATTTTTGGAAAAATCTCTTCAAGAACTTGGGTACATCGTTGGATATGTCCACTGCCTACCACCCGCAGTTAAACGGACAAACAGAGCGTATGAATTGTACCCTAAAGACCTCTCTAAAGGTCTACGTCTCTGGAGCAAGACTGGGAAATGTACTCTACCCCCTTGGAGTTTGCCTACAACAACACGACGCAGGCGTCTACCCAAGAGTCCCCATTCTTCCTCAATTATGGCTTCCATCCGACCACGCCACTGAGTTTCAAGGTTGGCCATGATGAAGTACCTGCAGCCACAGATTTTTTGGTGACATTAGAAGCAGCCCTTACAACAGCGAGGAAAGCTCTACAACACGCGCAAGATGCTCAAGCAAGAGTGGCAAACAAGTCAGGAAGAGAAATTACATACAGAGTGGGTGACAACGTGTTACTATCATCCAGTAATATTTCCCTGAACAACAGGCCTGCCGGCAGCAAGTTCTTTCTGAAGTATTTGGGACTTTTCAAGATTATCCAACAAGTCAACCCCGTTGCTTTCAAGCTAGAAGTCCCCAGACTATGCATTTCGACCCCGTATTCCACGCTTCCCTCTTCAAGCCATATGTGCAACCGGACAACAAATTCCCAGGACGGGTGACAACCCCACCAGCCCCAAAATTAGTGGATGATCATTTGGAGTATGAAGTAAAAGACATATTGGCTATGAGAAATTTCAGGAGACAGCAGCAATACTTGATCAAATGGAAAGGAAATCCAGATTATGAGAATTGTTAGGTGGCGATGCACTGTAACGTTTTTGCTTTCCACGAGGATCTTTGCTCGGTATTCAAGGATAATTTAATATTAGCAGAAAGAAATAATGATAACTTCGAGAAAATGCACAATCCTTGTGAAAGCGAAAATGAAAACTGATAGAATTTGTGCTTGTGAGAGTTGCACTCACAATGACTCTTTCAAGTATATATACTTGCACAACGTGCGGCATTGGAGTGCTTCGAGTCACCACCTAGGGCACTCGTTCATGTTCAACGAAAAACGGTTGAATTGGACATAACCGATTCGGCCGAATGCTCCTAGCGCGACGTTTGGCCTTTAGGAGACTTTTCGACGGTTTCCGAAAAACCGTTATACGCCAAACGGGCGTTTTCGCGTTCGCGCGACTTTCTGAAAAGTCGCGGTTGCTCGCGCGGTTGCGTACATATTCATTTGACATAAATCGGTAGTTATAATAACTACTTTGTCCAATCGATTAGGTGTGAATGTTTTAAACGAAAGGTCGCGGGTTTGAATCCGCCGAAATGCATAGTAACATTGCATATTATATTTCGTTTGACTTTACGACTATTTTCGAAATCGCGACGCGACGACCGGGAGGTCGCGTGTTCGATTCCGACCGGTGGCTCTCTTGGGCCACAACTTGGTGTTTTCTTTCGGGTTAGCGATGCGTCGTTAATCGAAAACAATGACTGTTAATATCCGAAATAGTGACAATCAAAATAAATTAATCAATTCATAATTGATTAAGTTATTCCGCCATAATTAATCAAACTACTTTATGATTAATTACGTTATACTTTTCCGAAGTAATCGAATTACTTTACGATTTTTTTTGCAATAGTATTCGGGTCGTTTTGCCAATCGACCGGGAATTACTCGGCACACGTGTGTGTCAAAATGATTCAATAGACATGCAATCCTGTACAAAATAAAAGTATAACGTCTTTTAGGTAATTAGAAAACGTTCTAAATACGCCTAAAAAGCTCAGATCGTTACATGCACTGCCTTGACAAAGTTTAGAGGAAGCTGAAACGCTTCCATGCCGCCATTCCACATCTTGGACCAGCCCCAAATCTCTCTCCTAAAAGCCTTAAGACTTCAGGGAGGCAGCCTGCCATCATCAAGAAGCAGCGGAAGACCCTTGATGGCAGCCTGCAAGAACCAAAAAGAGGAAAAATTGACATTAGACACTCTTTTCTTCTCGCAGTTTCGGGACAGAAGACTAAAATTGCTACCGCTGATAGGTCCTTGCATATTAAATCCTGAATACCTAGCTGTAGTCCATAGATAGATGATTCTTTAGAGTTTAAGTTTCTTCAATGTGGAGCTGCGATTAGAGAGATAAAAATCTCTGAACACAGGAGGGTCAGGCTGCTCGCATTATTAGGGCAGAATATACCTTTTGACATTGTGCCTTTCCTGAACTTGGAATGCTCTGAAACTCAAGACTACGGTAGAAGACCTTATTGCGCCCATTTAGAGACTAAGTTTGTAAAATTTGGAGAAGAATAGAATGACTCATTATTTTCAGAAGTTCCTGCACAAATTTGGAGGAGTGTCTACTCTCTCTGCTCTCGACAACACTCCAAAAAATTGGAATGCTCTCAAATTTGGTTACCTGGTAGATTTATCCGACGCGCTCCGTTTGGCACTAGAATATTTTGATTTGGAGCAGTTCTGTGGATGCCATGAATTGTTGAATACGCGGGAGATTCTCGGCCAACTTGTATTACTTTCTTGATCATTAAGGCGTAGGCTAGCCAATAAGGTCACACCACCCACGACCTTGCCTAGTCTACCTTACATGTGTAGCACTTGACTTGGCGCCTTTGACTAATCCTCTTCACATGTGTGGCACCTGACTTGAAGCTATTGACTAGTCTGCTCCACATGCATAGACCTGACTTGACGCGCCGAGACGTCGCTTGTTCTGTCGGGAGATTGATGTAGTGATTTGAGTTATAATAAATTAGTTTGTTATTATTATGATGCTTTTGAATATATTTGGAGTATTGTTGTGTGGATTCAAGTGTGAATAGATACTCTAGTGACTTGGTTCATGTCCTTTGCACCTTCTAAGGCATTTTCAAAGTTAGAGGAAGGATCTAGAAGAACTCCTTGTGGCAAAAGTCAAATGTACCATGTTTTAGGTCAAAAGAACATGTGTACATTATTCTAGAAAGAGGTGACATTTTGGGATGTGTTGGGTGCCAACACATCAACATGCACCTTCTTAGAAATTACTTGTGTAGCAAGTATATAAACAAGAGCTAGAACATAGAAAAGCGTTTCAGGATCACTCTTGTACTTGCCAAATGCCAGAAACACATTATAATATTAAGAAGCCATTTCTCTTTCAAGAAGCTACCACTTGTGTTCAAAGATCCTTGTTTCAAATAGATAAAGTACTCTATGTTAATAATGACTTTATTTATGTGTTTCATTACAGACGTGTCTTGTCCTAATTGCCACCATAAGTTCAAGAACCTGCGTGGTTTAGGTGGTCACAGTAAGTCATGCCTTTTGAAATCTGCTAAGTCTGCTCTTGTTTTGAGCAACGGTGGCTCATCCAATTCTGGGCCTATGCTTAAGCAATGGGGGTGGGCTCGTATTTCTTTTCGTATGGAGATATTTGAGCCATGTAGACTTAGATATAAGCGATGTGTTCCTTATGAGCTCAGACCTATGTTCTCCCAAGCATTTTGTATCCCCTTGCAACAAGTTTCTAAAGAGCCTGATGATATGGAGGGTTGGTTCTTGCTCCTTAGTTTTTAGCGCCTCCTATTGTGGACCCCCCTAAATACGTTAGTGAAGGGCCACCGCTACATACGCCCACAAATTCAGAGATTTCTTAGGGGCCAGTGGAGGAAATTGGCTGAGGAGTTTCCTTGCGGCTTTCCGTTCCCTTCCGCCTCCCACTATCGACGTAGTGGGTGACGACACCGATAGAGCCCGACGGGCTGTTACTCTTAGCTAAGGTTGGGGAGTTAGGGAAGGCCCGCGAAGCTCTTCTCTCCAATGCGCCAGCACCTGACACTTCAGCCACCATTGAGTGTCTGCAAGCTTTCCACCCAGCCTCCTCTTCCCCTTTAGTTAGGAAAAGGCCATTTGTAATGAATCAGTATATTAGTAGATATAATATTCATTTAAATATATATAGTTAATTAAGTTCAGCCTGCTGAACTTTNGGATAGCTTCAAGGATGCGGTATTCTACCTCACACTCCTGCCAGCTTACAATGAAGTTGAGAGAAGGAGCTGGGAGTACTTGGTCAGGGAAGCAGGACAGCAGATGTTCTCTCCCCACTGGTTCTCGTGTAAACTGAGGAAGGCTGAGCACGGACCCCAGTACTACCAGCAGCCAACAGACTGGAGGTGGATGACCGTCACAAATAAGAAGCAGGAGTGTGACCGAGCCCAACCGGATGACTTCCACTATGGCCTAGACGGCTATCTCATCCTACCACCTCACATTGCCCCTTGGGACCCCAGGCTGAATGGATGCCTGAGCAATATTAATGCAGAGACCAAGGAAC
>WELA01002449.1:401306-411857 GCA_009602735.1 Mesotaenium endlicherianum
ACTACTCAGCGAGTAGATGCCAATGCTGCTGCTGCATTTGCTAAGCTACCACCCCAAAATGTAGAAAACCAACAAAAATACGCTAATCAACACCGTCGGGAACTGACATTTTCCAAGGGGGATTTAGTCAAACTGCATTCTCAGCACCTGTACCTCCCTGGTGTGGTCAAGAAAAAGCTTGGCCCTGTCTGGGTCGGTCCATATTCGATGGTCCGTCGTGTCGGTCAGAATGCTTACAAACTGAACACGTCAGCAGACTACAAGGGGCACCCGGTCTTTAATGTCTCCTTCCTGGAACCGTACATCAAAGGTGATACACTGTTCACAGGTCGGTTCCCTGTCCAACCGGGACCGGTCCCCGCTGTCCGGGCCGGCGACCCTGAGGAATATGAGGTCGATGAGATTTTAGACGCTCGCTCGGTCCGTCGATCGTCTAAATATGTCATGAAATACCTCATTCGATGGAAGGGTTACGATGCCTCTGGGGACACTTGGGAGTTTAAGGACCACTTGACCAATGCCAAAGGGGCGTTGACACGGTTCCACCTTCGGGCCGCTGGAGTCCCTCCATAACTGTCATTTCAGTTGACACGGGAAGGTGACAGGCGGTCCTGTCTCCATTTAAGTTGGAGGGGAAAATATATGACAGTTAGTGAGCGAGAGCGATAAAAACACACTCATACGTTTATGTGTAGCGCATCGCAACTACGTCAACTTTTAGCAATCATCCTGTAAGGTAAACAGCAGCGAAGCCACTATACTAAATACTAACATACTTCCTGCAATCCCTATGACAAAGGTCCATATCCTACTAACTTGTGCCCTGGTTACATGTGCAGGATGGCGCCCACCACACAAAAGGAGGACAGAAAGCGCAAGGCAGAAGAAGCCAGGAGGACAATGGAGCAATACCAGAAGGAGCTGGCGGCGACGTCCCTCACCAGGAGAGAACAAGAAAGGGTCCGCAAACAACAAGAGGCGGCAGAAGAGGCACAGAGGAAGAAGGATCAGGAAGCGGAAAACCTCAGGAAGGCTGAGGAGGAGAGACAGAAGAAACAGCAAGAAGAAGCGGCAGCGGCAGAAGAGGAGAAAAGAAAAAAGATTGAAGCGGACAGACAGAAGAGCTTGGCCACTTACAGGTATACTGTGGTGGGTGGCCAAAACTTCGATAACCTGAAGGAAGCATTGCTGGCAGCCCAGGAGATCAACAGGCTGGAACAGACAACACTGCTACAGAAGGAAGGAGCTACAGCACTGGACAGGTACATCGAGACACACACCGGCGTGGTCCTTTACGAAGATTATGCTAAGATGGTGGGCTATACAGCAGAGCAGGCCCGGTATCTCGCAGATGATTCAGAGGACAAGCCGGTCCCCATACCGGGAATAGTGGGAGATCAGAGACTCATCCGGATGGTGAGCATGCGGCCCGATAGCTTTAAGGATACGGTATTCTACCTCACACTCCTGCCAGCTTACAATGAAGTTGAGAGAAGGAGCTGGGAGTACTTGGCCAGGGAAGCAGGACAGCAGATGTTCTCTCCCCACTGGTTCCCGTGTAAACTGAGGAAGGCTGAGCACGGACCCCAGTACTACCAGCAGCCAACAGACTGGAGGTGGATGACCGTCACAAATAAGAAGCAGGAGTGTGACCGAGCCCAACCGGATGACTTCCACTATGGCCTAGACGGCTATCTCATCCTACCACCTCACATTGCCCCTTGGGACCCCAGGCTGAATGGATGCCTGAGCAATATGAATGCAGAGACCAAGGAACATAGGAGGAGGGGAAGAGACTACTTCTCTAAGGGAAAGCATGCCTTTGTCAAATGGGCAAAGAATGCAGGCCGGATAGATATCAGTAGGCTGAAGGCCAAGCAACCTCCAGCGCGCCCTAAGAAAGGGAGGTCGGTAGACTACTCCATGTCTACTAGGGAGCAGGACGACTTAGTGGACGAGACCCCTACTCTCTCCGAGGAGGAGGATGAGGAGGATGAGGAAGAAGAACAAGGCAGAGGAGAAGCATCAGCAGCAGGTACTCAGGATACCCAGGGACAGGCAGTGGCACTTCCTAAAGAACCACGATCAGGTGTGTGGAATGTGATCCCCGTTATGGCGACAACTGGACCCCGCGCTCGCTCCCCCAGCCCACCTGCCCAAGCAGGGGAAGAAGCTGATCTGACTGTACTGGGCAGCAGACACAGACAGAAATCCCCAGAGGACAGGGGTGCCAGAAGAGGGACACGCGGGTGGGCCAGAGGTATGCCAGCCTCCCCCTCCGCTCAGGGGCATGTACCTCTAGCCAATGTATTTCAGCATCCTACTGGAATGCCTGTCTATGTGGGAATCAACACCCAAATAGTTGAAGAGCAGGCCACCATCCTCCGTTCTCCTCGAGGGCCAACTTTAGAGCAAACAGGGTTCTTTAGAAGGCCAGCTGACAGACCTAGAGGGCTGTCCAGATCTAGGTCCAGATCTCCGTCTCCTGACCCTGAAGCCCCAGGAACAACCCCTTAAGGTGACACGCTGAAGAGGCAGTCAGTAAGGGAGGCTGGTCAGGTTCAGTTCCCTTATTTAAAATTTTTGCAGTTTAATGTTGTCGAGGCGACAACAAGTTAAGTTGGAGGGATTGTAATGAATCAGTATATTAGTGGATATAATATTCATTTAAATATAATAGTTAATTAAGTTCAGCCTGCTGAACTTTAGTTAATAGTCAGTCTGCTGGACTTTACATAATTATCAGTTTAATGACTCGGCCGAAAGCAGCAGGCTGAAGTCAACTTAAGTCAGCTTGCTGACACATTCTTTGACAGCCAGCTGACTTCCGTACTCGGTAGCAGCGAACTGCCTTGATATGCATCTAAGTGCGATATGCTAGATGAATGGCCAGATGACATCCCTATGATGGATGGCTATTCGGGATGATGGGAGATGGCGGTGGATTTGGTTAACCGAGGTCCTACCAACGTGGTTAACTCCCGGGTAGGCGGTGCCATCGCACTGACCGTTGAACAGTAAACTCATTCCATGTACATATGCTAGGCATTGCTCTCGAGTTCGGCATTCGGAAACGAGGCCAACTCTCTTGTAGAGCTTACTGAGAGAGATCTGAATCCAAGGCGAGAAGCCATTGATACGCACTGTCTTCTAACCTTGCTTATGTATGAGTTTACTGATTTGCATTATTGATGCTAGTTTACTCTCATTTGACTGACGAGTATTATTCACTGCTAGTGCGCTGTCCTTTTGCCGTTAAAACAGTTAACGAAAAGTACCATAAAGATTACTTGCTGATATAAAGATCTTTATTAATTGTTAATCGCCTATTGGTAAGTCGATTCATTTCACCATTTGACTCTAGCCAGTGTTGGGCTGCCCAGGCCGTGTACACGTGCTCCATGGGAGGAGTAGGCTTGGGAGATCTCGCCTTCACCTCATCGGCAACTTTCTTGGGTTCTTGGGGGCTCATTGCGCACCTTCTTGCGACCTGCTTTGCTGCCAACAACGTCCAGATTTTTGCGGTTGCCATAGGGGAAGTGGAGACGGAGACATTCCCTTTTCAGGCAGCACTTGTGGAGGCTAAGTCCAGCTTGGTAACGGATTGCTTAGGGGACGAGCCTCCAGGGTCGGACTTTTTTTTCGATGGTGGAGCAGAGGGACAGGGGCTTGCAGGCCATTCTCGCTCGAGCCCGGTGGGGTTCTCGCATGCACGGCCTGTTCGCACAGAGAACCTCGGCTGACCGCGCCCGCATTCGTTCCTGCGGCGGACCCAACGCAGGTGCTTGGGTGCAGGCCCTTCCCACTCGCCCAGCTTTGGCATTCTAAGACTCAAAGTTGTGCACCTCCCTTCGTATACGACTAGGCATTACACATCCGTGTCTTGCTAGCCTAGTTTGTGCGTGTGGGGATGAAGCATCTACAACACATGTCTTGAGGTGTGCACGAGAGAAGCAGCGCACGACGACCCATGACGTTGTCCGAGATAGCGTAGCCATGATCGCGAGGAGGTCACATTTTGCGGTGGCTTTGGAGAAGGGAGGCCTACTCCCTTTTCTTCCCTCCCAGATCAAGGGCCGCCGCGTGGATATTGTTTGCATGGCGAGAGAGTCGGCGACGCGCACATTGCTGGATGTGGTTGTGGCCAATCTTGTTGAAGGGGGTATCGTGGAGCTGGCTTCATCGACAGTGAGGGCGGCGGCGGCGACCAAGGAGAAGGCCAAGACTCTCAAGTACAACAACACTCCAGTTGGCGACACCTTTGTCCCACTACCGCTGGAGATTCTTGGGCCATTAGGCACCGCGTTCCACGGCTTCCTCAACCTTTGCGTTGAGCGCACAGTCTCCCTCAACTTCAGCGTCTCTAGTGACAATGCCGGTTAGACTTGGTCAATGCGATCAAGCGAGAGTACCGCCAGCTAGTTGGTTGTAGTCTATAGAGAGCTAAGGCTTCTACCATTCACGAGCGTGCAGCTAGCGACCTATCTAGGACTGTGCATCAACTCCCAGTCCCTCTCGTTTCATTTTCCCTTGCCGACGCCTTAGTAGATCTCGGTCCTCGCGCTTTTCAGTAGATGGGTATGGAGCTTCATGTTATTTCGGAGCTCGCTCCAATTTAATTTATTCATATCCTTTTCTTTTTTTAGTTGGTTGTTGATAAAGCTTCTTACGCGAGCAACGTGGACAACTGAACAATCTAAGTTGTATGTTAATTTTAGCGGCTAGACAGACGGTCAACCGACAAAGCTGACTTCTATATGTAACACAAAGCCGATTGTCAGAGCTCGTCGACAACTTTCAAAGACTAAAAATGCTGGCGGCAGGCCGATACTTTTTGTCCAATTTTAGAAGCTCGCTATCTCGACCAGCCAAAATCATGAAAATGTATAATACGCACCTTGCCAAACGTTGTCCCGTGTAAGAGTAGGAGATGGGCCACCCACACTGGGTTTAGTGTTCCATCCAGTTGACATTGGATCAATTCCTTCACCTTTTCTCGTCGACCCATTCAGTTCGTTTCGTGACTTGCACATTTTGAGGGTGCTTGTTGGAACGTGGAATTGATTTTCCAATGTAACTTAGGGTTGATTGGTGGATCCAAGCATCAAGTATACAAGAATGTGTAACTTTTTAATTAAGGACACCTGATCAGCAAGTTAGCCGTATCGGCAGAGTGATATTGCATTAACACATTGAAGCTTGCAAGGTTACAATCGTCTCTCAACTTCTATGATATAGGCACATCAAAGGAGAGCTTGTGTATGCCAATCATGACCCTAAGGTTAGGCTCGAGAAAGACTAACGAGAGAAAGAATGTTGAGATGAACGTTGAAAAGCATGTACACAAGTGAGAACCTTAAGTGGCATACGAAAGATTAGTCGAGCTGTGGGACCAACCCGTGGAGCCAAAATCGGACTGGTTATTTGGGCCATTCTTCCCAAGAACGACAAGAACTGTAGGACCGGACACAACGGTCTGCATGCGTGCGACAATCAGGAAGTCTTTGTAAGATGGTGGAACGTTGACCGTACAGTGGAGGAGCTCTACCGACGGTTGCGATGTGACCTCGACCGGGAAGTCCCGTTCCACAGCTGCGTCACTGCGACGGTGGCGACGGTCATCAACCTGCCATCGACCACCATCGACGATGCGAAAATGACGGGCATCCAGAGCCCGTCACCATCGAATGCCAGCGACCGTGGAGTAAAAAAGGCGCATACCTTGAGATCTATCGATTACGCCAGATTCAGCATGGTCTACGCGAAAGAAGCTGCAGGTTGTGTGCTTCGTCTGTCACGTGTCGTAAGGGTCAGCAAGTCAATTCTGCTCAGTTCAGTGGTCGGACTTTCTTCTCCAGTTGCTGCTGACTTGGCATCCTAGCCAGAACTGAAGGGCCGGATGGAGCTTGACGTTGTTTTGACGTCGATGACGATAGTAAACGCGCGTTATGTGACGTTTACAAGGATGCCCTCCCTGACCGAGTGCGTGGTATTTGATGTTAATTTGCGAAGAGGTTGGAACTTGAGATGTTCACTATATTATGATCTGAGGTGTAGGTTAATTTTCTGATCCGCAGATCCTTGCACTAAAGGCGGACGCACATCAGTCTGCTCTAGCTGTGTAAGCTGTATTTATGTTCAGCTGCATTCGTAGTCAGTACGCTTCGTAGTTCGTCAGCTTACCTTATAGTTCCTAGCGACTAAGTCCTCAGGAATCAGAGTTCTCAGAGAGTATTCGTGGAAGGTAGGAGAATTTCAGTATCTCTTGTACAGAAGCTTTACAGGCACAATGGCCGCTCTTCTGAGCTCGTCCTTGGCAACCACCTTACAAGGACATCTTGGTCAGTATGAGGGCTTGAGACAGACAGTCACTCCAGATCAGTCCCGCTCCCTGAGCAGAGATTGCGCAAGATTTAGTCATGCAGGTGAGCTTGTGGTCCCGAGGTTAAACGCTTTGGCCAGTGGTATCCATTTAGCTGGGCAAAGGATGGTATTCATCTGCAGTGGAACTCTAAAAGGATGGTAGTTACAGCCGTGCATGTGTTGAATGCAGATATATCTCATCTGATCATCTTTGGAGGAACTGAACACTCCTGATGGTTGCTCGTTGAAAGTGCATGAGAAAATTTTCCTTATTTACTATACTGTCACCCTTCACCTTTCTGAGCTGACCAATGACTGAATCTCCGTGCTGATACTTCGCAAACTGCAATCATGGCTTTGCAATTGTTTATACTGATCAGTTCCCCTCATTTCTTTTCGCTGCCATAATGGGCAGGAACGAGAAGGAAACTATCAGCCAGAGCACAAGCACCGACTGTGGAAGCTCCTAAAAGAGAAACTGATCCCAAGAAAAGGGTGGTAATTACTGGAATGGGTCTATGCTCAGTGTTTGGAAACGATGTAAACTCGTACTATGATAAGCTTCTTGAAGGCACAAGTGGAGTTAGTATCATTGACCGCTTCGATGTCAGCAAATTTCCGACAAAATTTGCAGGCCAGATTAAGAATTTCACTTCAGAAGGCCTCATTGACGGAAAGAATGAGAGAAGACTGGATGATTGTCTCAAGTATGCAATTGTCAGCGGCAAGAAGGCCTTGGAGCAGGCTAATCTTGGGAAGGAGCAGCTTGAGACGGTACTGTATCTTTCTATATTGCCCCCACTTCTGGAGTGTTAAGCACTTGTTCTTCCTGAAATCTTCCATTTTTCACGCTCAAGATTACTAGCAACCTTTTAAGTCACGAGGCATAAAAGAGGGACATGTATCAACCTTTCTTAAGATAATTAAGATCACGTCTTAAATTAGATTACGACGGGATATTTCTGCATTAAAGGAATACTTGGGACTGAGCCTCTACTGCTCGTCTTGCTCATTGGATCATTTCCTTGCAGCTGCCAAAATGCTGTAACAACAACAGCCTCTAGTTCTTTAGTACTCTATTACTGACTATCTAGTTTGAGTTAACATAGTTGTAAGGTCAAAGAACCCATATGAGCCATTCATTGTAC
Organism: Mesotaenium endlicherianum; assembly: GCA_009602735.1. Taxonomy (NCBI): domain Eukaryota; kingdom Viridiplantae; phylum Streptophyta; class Zygnematophyceae; order Zygnematales; family Mesotaeniaceae; genus Mesotaenium; species Mesotaenium endlicherianum. The sequence goes on from WELA01002449.1 coordinate 408,818, forward strand.
AAGCTGTTCATTTGGTTGTTTCTCTGTTGGCTGTTTAGTTCTCTAATTGTTCTATGTTACTTAGGTGTCCTGCCAGGAGTTGAATAAACACGGCAAGTTTGAGTTGATTTTTTTTAGTCTCACATCATAAGTAACTTACTTGAATGCAGACACCAGCCCCAGTCTTATAATTCAAGTATTGCGAATTCTTTGAGCTCTTTGGTCCCACAAGCCTAAAAGTATGTCGAAGTGCATGAGTATCTATGAAAGCAACCCAATGTAATGTGACCTCCAGACGAGGCACTGTACGGCCAATATCCAAACACCCCCATGAATGAAGGTGTCCACGCTGTAGCCATCTTCTCACCTCTAGTGTCTCGTTTCTGATGCTTTGCCGCTTGCAGGTGGACAAACAGAGAGTTGGTGTCTTGGTAGGATCAGGTATGGGCGGCCTCACTGTATTTTCAGATGGAGTGCAGAGCCTTCTGGAGAAGGGCTACAAGAGGATCTCGCCGTTCTTCATCCCATATGCTATCACAAACATGGGATCTGCTCTTCTGGCCATTGAGCTTGGGCTCATGGGACCCAACTACTCCATTTCCACAGCCTGTGCCACCTCTAACTACTGCTTCTACGCTGCTGCCAACCATATCCGCAGGCAAGAAAGGGACCTCTAAGTCTCTCACACTCTTTTGCAGGGCACGTGACTTACATTCTGGTCGGCTTGCTGCTCGTCATGCACATAGAGCTGGGATGCCAAACCTGGGCGCTTGTGTGGGGGGTCCCAGTTGGTCTGTATTTTGAACTCACTAAGCTTGAGTTTCATCAAAACAGTGGTCGATGGTGCCAATGGCATTAGGAACTTTGCACCCAGTTCTGATCCTCCTTCAGAAGACTAGATGGCCAAGGGACAGTTGGTGGGTTCTTGAGGGGTGTAGGTCGCAGCTAAGCCGGGGAGGTTTAATGCACGCTAAGCATTCCTATTCTGGAAGAATACTCATATAGAGCCACATGAAATGTTTGTAGTACCGCTTTCACTATTCGTGCTTTGCATCTTACACATCAGCTTGCAATCTACAGCTTGCCTCATGTTATGCCCTCATGTTGGGCCATAGTTTCTGACCCATCAGGGCGTAGGGCGGAACTCAGCTCAGTTGTGTAATTTCAATGAGTTCCTTCTGGAAGCACGTTGGCACCTCAGCAGCAAGAAAAGCTTTTTAATGTTCCAAGTTTGTTCATGCTTGTGCTTGATGCCCTTACATGTCACACTCCCTTCTCTCTTCTTTTCATACCAGAGGAGAGGCCGATATCATGGTGGCTGGAGGAACAGAGGCGGCCATTATTCCCGTGGGACTCGGCGGATTTGTTGCTTGCCGGGCACTTTCTCAGCGCAATGATTCGCCCGAGACCGCCTCAAGGCCATGGGACCAGGGCCGTGAGGGCTTCGTCATGGGCGAGGGCGCTGGCGTGCTTGTAAGGAAACTGCGACCCACCAGTCTCAATGATGGAACAGCTTCTTCTTATTTTTATGCTTGCTACAGTTCTACTTGCAGGCCTCAGCCTCTGCTTCTCCTCGATTGGTTGCCCCATACAATTTTGGCACTCGGTCTTGCCACGAAAGGCTGGCAGCCAGCATTTCTCGACAGCTTCGTCCTATTTCTACTCCGTAAATGATCTTTGGAAGTTATGTATGTTTTGGAATGAGTCTCGAAGCATCAAAAGCTGGCCAGCTTTGACCTCCTACGTCAGCTGGGTAAGGGGGATGGGAGCTTCTGTCTTTTGACTCTTGTCATTGCGGAATAGTGCAATACTGCACTCGCAGTCAACACAATGACAGGACTCACGTCCAGGCCAAGTCCTGTGAGGCGACTCCCCTCACAGTCACCCTTGCCTCGTCTGCATCTGCTGACTCTTCATCTTCCCCCTACCTCCTTACTATCGTCGTGATTGGCGGGTGCCTGGTTTGACTGATTATTGAAGCACTGTACTGAATGTTCATACCTGCTGTACTTTTTCAGGTAATGGAGAGCCTGGAGAGTGCACTGAAGAGGGGTGTGCCCATACTGGGAGAGTACCTGGGTGGCGCAGTGACGTGTGATGCCCACCACATGACAGATCCCCGTGCCGACGGCCTGGGAGTGTCTTCGTGCATCAACAAAGCTCTGGCCGACTCGGGTGTTTCTCCTGAGGAGGTCAGTTGCTCTGGCCTTCCTCCCTCTCACACTGGACACCAGCTGCACTGAACAGCATGAGCACGGGGGGGAGTGGAGTAGGCGAAGAGATGCACTTTCACTTTGGTTTGGTACTCAAAACTAAGTTTGGCTGCAGGAGTCTACTTGACTTAGACACAGCCTGAACCTTGACTCTGCAGGAGGCTGAGGCATCACAAAATAGAAATATTAAGGCAGATGCGCTTGTGAGGGATAGAGGGAAGCATGTTTCATTGCAAGGCTCTCACTTGCACCTCAATTAAGGACTGGTAGGTTAGTAACGGTTATCTATAATCTGAGAGGGGGCAACTGTGAGGGGGCAAGTGAGTAGCAAGCTTGTTGACGCTTGCTTTTGGGTTATGTGAATGGCCTTGTCGAGGTGTCGGGAAGCGCTTGTGAATACATCGTGTAAGAGATATGCACGAAAAAGAGGTCCACCGCTTGTGACTAACTTGTGATGGTGTAGCAGGCATACACAAGTTGGAGATGCATATAATGGGGGAGGTGCCTCTGTTCCTGCTGGCAGTAGTGGACTGTTTACTTTCGGCAATCAGAAAGACGATCAGTCTTTTGAGATTTGGGAACGGTATGGCATAAATTAGGCAAGGGAGTGTTCAGTGAGCTTTCGTTTTCCTTGGCCTCTTGGGCCTCCGGTGACTTCGATTATTTATGATCGCCTCAAGGTCCGAGTTTTGGAGGCAATGGCTCCCACTTGATTGACTGGCCAGACATTGACCAGACGTGAAACTTGGCCAAAGTTGACCAGTCAGTGCTAGCGTATATTTTTAGGCTTTTTCAATCAGTATAAACTGGACCAGTCACATTTCACATGTATAACACGCACCTCCCCC
>WELA01002449.1:417970-437167 GCA_009602735.1 Mesotaenium endlicherianum
AGGAGGGAGGGGAGGCGACAGGGGAGGGGAGGGGAGGGGAGGGGAGGGGTTATGTTCTGAGACGAGGGACTGCATGGCGGGTCACAAGGAAGAGGCAGAGGACGCGTCGAGTATGAAGTGGTGGGAAGCTCAGGCCAGCTAGGCTACTCCTGCTGCCTCATCTGCCTCTGTCGCCGCAGGCTGCTCCGCGATTTCCAGATCTCCCAGGGGAGGGGCCTCTGCTGCCTCGGGCGGCGCCGCAGGCTCCTTGCCTCTCTCCCTCCCTTCCCCCAGCGGAGGGCAGGGGAAGGGTGGGGAAGGATGGGGAGGGAAATGAGTGGTGGATAAGGGCGAGTGCGGGTAGGGGCAGCGGGGCTTCCAGGTGGCACTCACCTGTGGATCTCGAGAGGGGCAGGTTCTGTGAGACGGCAACAGGCGAGCTCTCCTGTGGTCTGTTCCTGGGAAGGGTGTGTTGCCTTCGACGCCTGAGCGGCTGGGTTATTGTTTCTAGTTGCTGTAAGCATCGAAGCAGTGACGACAAGTGGAGGGCCTCTGGAATCAGGAGCTGACTCGAGACACATGCACGTTCCTCCTATTCTGCCTCCCCCTCCATCCCTTCCTCCTCCTCCTCCTCCTCCTCCACCTCCTCCTCCTCCTCCTCCTCCCTTTCCTCCTCCTCCTCCTCCTGCTGCTGCTTCTCCTCCTCTCTCTTCCCCCTCCTTCCCCTCTTAAACTTCAGAAGGGGCAACACACCTTGTGCAGCCACCCCGCACTTTTGGGAATCATGCCGGCTGCCGCCCTGCCCTGCAAGCAAATGCACATCATAAACCCTGCCAGAGACTGAACCCTTTCCCAGTGCCTAGGGCCCAGGTACTACCTGCCTCTGACGCAGCGACGCTGCTTGCAGGTCTCACCTGCGCTGCTTCCCTGGTGCAGACAGATGGCAGCGTGTCATCGTGCCAGCTGTTGCCGCGAACCCTGCAGCCGCAGCCCGGGGGCTTTGAGTTTTTGCAATCACGCTACAAAGGGTGTGTGGCCACCGGAAGTATAATCAAATGCGAGAGAGGGAGGGAGGGTCACAGTACCCGTAAGGCGAGGACGTGGAAAAGGAGGTGGGAGAGGCGACGTCGAGGGGAAGGATGAAAGAGGGAGAGGGAGCTCTCGGCTGTGAGAGCGGGCTGCTCTACATGACCACCTTCCACCTCCCATTCTCTGACAACTGGCTTACCTTTCTTGTTCGTGTGCACGCGCGCCATTGTGTGTCTCTCCCTCTGTGTGTGTGTTTGTGTCTGTGTCTGTCTGCCTTTGCGTGAGGGTGTGCGTGTGTGTGTGCTTGTGTGCATGTGCGTGTCCGTGTGTGTCTGTGCGTGCGTACGTGCGTGTGTGCGTGTGTGCTCGCCCCGGCCGCGCAGGCATGGTGGAGCACATGGCCATGTTCCCCGTGGACACCGTCAAGACGCGTCTGCAGATGCTCGGCAGCACGCCAGCTGGCAGCCTCGCCGCCGCCGCGCCCGCCACGGTGCGCCACGTCATCGCCGACATCCTCAAGCGCGAGGGCCCCCTGGGGCTGTACCGTGGGATCGGCGCCATGGGCCTGGGCGCGGGCCCCGCGCACGCAATCTACTTTGCGGTGTACGAGCTCGCCAAGGAGGAGCTGGGCGGCAACGCGGGCGGCTTCCGGCCGGCGGCGCATGCCACGGCCGGCGCGCTGGCGACGCTGGCGAGCGACGCCGTGTTCACCCCCATGGACGTGGTGAAGCAGCGGCTGCAGCTGCGGCGCAGCCCCTACCGCGGCGTGTGGGACTGCTGCCACCGCGTGCTCCACGAGGAGGGCGTGCGCGCCTTCTTCACGTCCTACAAGACGACCGTCATCATGAACGTGCCCTTCACAGCCGTGCACTTTGCGACCTACGAGGCCGCCAAGCAGGCGCTGCACAACCTCGCGCCGCCGCCAGGTGGCGGCGGAGGGAATGGCGGGGCGGGGGGCGGGGGTGAGGAGGAGGAGGAGGGGCTGCTGACGCACGTGGCGGCGGGCGGCGCAGCGGGCGCGCTGGCGAGCGCCGTCACTAACCCGCTTGACGTCGTCAAGACGCGCCTGCAGTGCCAGGTGTTGCGTCGATCTCACCCGCCTCTCACCCTCCGCTTCGAGTATGCCGTGAACACAATCCTGAAGTTTCTACCATCAGCAGACCAGCTTGAGTTCGACTAATAGGACATGAATGGCATCTCATCTTCCGGGTCTGGGTCAAGCAAGGGCAGTCCCTGTAAGCACGAAGAGATCACTGTTACCCCAATCTACTCTGCCTACATTAGCCGCCCGCCCGGCATTGCCTGCTGCCCAGCCCCGTTTTCTCCCCCCCCCTCCCCTTCTCCCCCTCTGTGAGAATCTCAAATTATTTGTGTGACAGCCTTGCTCGAGGAAAAAGTAAAGCAAAAAGTAAAAGCAGCTGACTATGTTCAGCCTGCAGCTTGCTGCGTGTAACGCTGCTGGTATCTCCTCTGCTGGGGGCTCTTCCTCGCCCTGAGGTGCTCCCAGTCAAAGTCGAACCAGTCGAGCTTCTGCGAGGCCATGTGGCGCGACCTGGACTTGCTGCTCTGCAGAGTGTATGTCGGCATCGCCGCGCTTCACATCCTTGGGAGGAGAGATGTGTGTATGCTCGTACACTCCCTTTAAGTTCACAATTTCTCGAGTACCTGGACTCCCTGGCATCTCTCTTACCTTGGGCATGCAACTCAGGTGCTCGCTGGCACGGCTGTGTGTGTGTGTGTGTGTGTGTCTGTGTGTGTGTGTGGGGAGATGGATTTGTCATCCTCACACCTTCTGTTCGCGTGCGGGTGTGTGCACCGTGCGCCACAACAGTCCTGCATGTTTGATGGATATATATGAATACAGCGTCTGGCTTGCGACAAACACGTAAGGAACACAAGGATCACTCATTGCCCCAAACCTGCATATACCCACCCAAATACCCCCACCGGCATTCACACTCGCGTTCACACCTGTGGATAACCCCCGTTCGCACCCAGCACCTGCGCGCCCACCTGCAATCTCCAAGCTCACTCTTTCCGTGTGTGCGTGCATGCGCGCGCGCGCACCTGCTCGCCCTTCCACGCGTGCGTACGTGACGCAATGCAGGGCGTGTGCGGCGCGAAGCGGTACACGAGCGGGTCCGTGGTGGCGGCCATGCGCGACATTGTGCAGCAGGAGGGCGCGGGCGCGCTGCTGCGCGGGCTGCGGCCGCGCGTGCTCTTCCACACGCCGGCCGCCGCCATCTGCTGGTCCACCTATGAGGCCGGCAAGAAGTTCCTGCAGGCCTGGAACGAGCGCCAAGCGCCCACCTCGTCGCCGTCGCCGCCATCGCCGTCGTTGTCGTCGGGCGGGTCGCCGTCAAAGGATGGCACCCGACCGCAGTCGCAGCAGTCGTAGCATCGATGTCGTAACATCGAGGGGGCGGAGTTTTAAAAGGCGCAGGCCTCGCCTGCTGAGCTTGGGCTCAGAGAGTAAGCTGCGAGGCTCACGTGGCGCGCGTGCGAGGACGCGCGTGCGTCAGGTGGCGTGCGTGCGAGATTGCGGACGTGCCAGGTGGCAGACGGGTGTGTGGTGGCTCTTGGGAAGAGAATCTCAGCGTCAGCTGGTTGGATCCAGGCCGGCGGCGGCGTGGTGTCGCGTAAGCAGCAACCCAGCACAAGCAGAGCTTAATCCTCCTATTCACGCTGGGACAGGTGTCAGAAGGAAAGGGCCGACAGGCAGACAACCCAGTGGGGCCTGGGCTAGTGGCGGTCAGGATTGACGGCTGCAATCCTATTGTGGGGCTGGATTTGGAGGAGAGGCAGGGATGGCAGGAACTGTGGCTCTGCCGTAGCGCCATCCGTCGTTGCAAGCAGACAGCCACTCAGTGGACTGCTGTTTGTGTTCTGCTCTATCTGCCGGGAAGGGTCACGATTCATTGCCAGCCAGTCTGGACCGCCGTAGACGCGTGCTCTGCCTGCTTGCGAGCAGAGCCTCCCTAGGTGCTGCTGGCGGATGCAGGCTGTGGGTGCGCTAAATCCAGGGCCAACACCTGTCCCCTGGTAATCTGAAGGACCGGGATGTATCGACATGACAGTTGCATCAAAAAGTAGGACACTGCGCCGGAGTTGGCGATGGAGGCCGGGCGTTGGCCCCGTGTCAGTGAGGGGTTTGGAATAAAGCGGCATGGGTGCTGGCTGAGCTTAGCTGCATGAAGGATATGTTGCACGTGAAAGGTTGTGGCTGCTGGCAATCACCTTGGTATGGCTGTAAAGCACTTTGATCTCTGGAGCTGGCCTTACATGTGTCTCGTTGTCCATACATTTATTATTAATAAGAGATCAACGGGTACATACAAACGGGCCATGGTGTATACTTGAAACAGGCCTCGGTGCGTCGAGAGTGCGATGGAGAGAGAAGATGAGTGCACACTGGAGAGGAAGAAATGCATGCCGTTAATATGTCGAGTTGACAATTTATCATCTGGCATTACATCAGCTCATCCATCTGTCATAAAGCTGCTGCAATAAGAATGACACGCGGGTTGATCGTTGGACGTGCAGGAGAGTAGGATGGAGGAATTGTCATTAAATCATTGCATTCTGTGCATCTTTTTTGGGCAGGAAGAGTGTGTCTGAATACCTAGTCGCAGTCTATCTTTGGACCATTTGTCTTGCTATTTGCAAGATATATATGGTTGTGATGTTACACTATTCTAGTGTATATGCCTGAAGTCCTACCAAATGCAATCCTTATACGCGATTCTCACTCAGCTCAGATCAGTTGAATGAACAATGTAGTTGCCAAAACTTGTAGTACTGAGCTAGTTTTAGCTTGCATTAATTTGATTCATTTCAACTATTTTGCCCTATGGCTCGGCCCCCTCTTGCCTGTTAGCTTTGCATGCAGAAGAACTGAAGTTGAACAGAATCAAATATCTCACCAGTCCATCTGTACGTGTTCTGAGATCCAGTTACCTATAACTATTGTGACTGTGGATCGTATGAAAGTTTGCAAACATAACTGATATGACTGAAAAGTCTATGAAAGTTTGCAAATCGACAGTTCACTTTTTTTAAGACGACGACCACCTTCGTCTTGCACATTATTTTACAACACGGATTGATACAGCGATGATGGCAAGTGTTGACTCACACGAGCCAGGCGCATGTTTGTGTTTGAAAATAGAACTCCACCCACTAGCTCCTCCTTTTTGCCACTTGGCGTGTCACCAAGGGCTTGCAGATGGTGCGCAAATGCGCGCATACGTGAAGACACAGACTCCTGTAATAACTAATAAGCATCAGAGCACATGAGTGCGTACACGCCCTCCTCTATAGTCGAGGCTGCCACTCGCGAAACATGCACCTTTCCTTTTGCCTGCATGAATGGCAGTACCACGTAGTGCCACGTGGGCTGCTTAGGCCGAGGAGCACAGTGGTGCTATCAACACGCACCAAGCTTAGCTCGGGAGAAGACATCCGGGCCCAGCAGCTTCTGCGGCAGTGCCATGTGTCTGCTCACGGGCTGCTCAGATCAATGAGCTCAATGCTGCTGCGACAAATGGGCCGTCGTCCTTTTTTCCCCCAAGTCTGTGTAAAGTTCGTCTCGTCCAGACTCTGCAAAGGAGAGCAACAGTGAAGGCGGGACAAAATATGTGAATGTCAAGTGTTTGCCTTGCGTGGTGGCAAGCCCTGCATGGTTGCCTGCATGGACTGAAGTTTGACGTAGACAATGTGCACTATAAAATGCTGGCCGCATGTACTCTCCGAAAAGACCAACGGCTTATGCACAACAAAAGTGGCCTTGTTAAGACTGTTTAATGGGTAGCAAGGCAAACCGAAGAGGGAGGGCGGGAGAGAAAGAAAGGATGAAAGGGAAAGTGATAAGAGAGGGATAAGATGCACGCACATCATCACAAGGAAAAGCGTAAACCAAGACGCAGGTGCCACGACGGCCAATCACAATACGCCCTACGCTTACCAGCCAGCCTGCGGTTTCCGAGGGCGTGCCACCTGTCGTGTAATCCGGCGCGCTACCGTGCGCAATCCTGCTCTCGAGCACGCGCTCCTCACTCCACCTGGCACCTGTCTCTACTCCTGGCACGTCACCTGGCGTGCTCAGGGGCGCCTGCCGCCCGGCTCCTCGCGCACTTGTCTCCAGCTCATCCTTGAAAAGCATCCCTTCCGCCGGCCCCCAACCTGACGCACACTCTTCGCGCACGCACGCCTTGTTTACTTCTCCACCTCTCTCTTTCCTTCCCCATCCCACGAGCTCACTGACACACCCCTCTCGTATCCCCCTTCTCACGGCCCCACCCTCTGGCGACTCCGAGCCCCTTGATGAGCTTCGAGAAGCAAAACTTGAATCAAACTCCAAATCCTCCAAGCCGACTTTCATGCCAGGGGCAATGAGCGCGATCGGCTCCGCTGCGTAAGCGCCGCCCGCCTCCGTGGCCCGCCACCACTTGTCACCTGCGAGGGCCTTTGCACCGGCCCCGCCAGCTGCGGAGCGTATGGGCCTATTTGCGTCAAGGGCAGCCAGGGGGGCTCCCTTGCCATTCATCATGGAGGTCCTGGCACGCGGCGCACCCCCAGGCGCACACGCGGTGCCAGTGCGTGCCGGGTCAGATCCCCCCCCACTTGACCCGAGAGACCCAGACGGGATTGGAGGCGGGAAGCATTGCGCCTGACGATGCTGTGTGGTCGAAGGAGAGGGAGGAGCAACACCCGGGGGTGTGGTCAGAGGAAGTCCATGGGCATGAGGCTTGCTTGCTCGCGTCCGAGGAGAGGATGGAGGAGGAGGAGGAGGAGGAGGAGGAGGAGGTTGGGGGGAGGAGGAAGGATGGGGAGGAATACGGCAGTCGGGCGCAAGGAGGGGGCTCTGCTGGGAAGCTAGGAGGTCTGGGTCAAACCCTAGGAGGCCTAGGTCAAAGTAGAGGGGCCGGAACACATACCCTCGCGGGACAGGAGGGGGGGGTGGCGCAGACGGAGGAGGGGGAGGAGGAGGAGGATGACAGAGGGGAATAATGGGAAGAGGCGAAGAAGGGACATGAGAATCGTCAGACGAGACCGTGGCTGGGTCAGCTTCGCCGGCCTGATGCCAGGTGTTGTGGAAAGGAGGGGGGAGCTCAGCCGGGGGGGCTGGGCTACGATGGTCCCCACTGGTACTCGTCACCAGGCGGCGACGTGCGCTGGGCAGAATCTGGCCGGTGGTCAGGTGGCAGTCGTCCTCGCTGGGGCCGGCGTCCTTGGGGCTCCTTCCCTTGCCGGGCCTCTTGGAATTGCGACACCTGGCAACCTCCCAGTGGTGGCCGAGGCTCGCGCCTGCGCCAGAGGTGGACCCGGGGAGACGCTCAGGGGGCGAGCTCGAGAGGCTTCCCCCGGGCGGCTGCCTGATTTTTTTTTCTGACTGCAGCTCCTCCTCCTGCTGCTTGCGCTGGTGCTGCGAGCTATCAAAGCCGCCAGCTGCAGCGGGCGGAGGGGCCCTTACATTTTCGCCACTTGAAATTACACAACTCCCCGTCTGTACTGAAGCTACCCCTGCCTGTGCTCCTGGAGGCGCCAAAAATGCCGACGTCCCAGAATTCTCCCCTGCACGGCAGTTTCCTGCGGCAGAAATTGCCGGCCGCTTCCCCATACATGGCGTGGGAGCCGCTTGACCATCCCTGTTCGCCTGGTGGCGGGGAGTCTCAACCGCAGCTGCTGAAAGAGGAGGTCGGACGGAGGCGAGAGGATTTGAGGAAGGACGAGGAGGAGGGGGAGGAGGGCAAGACAGAGCAGGAGGTGGGGAGACTTGGAAACGAGGAGGAGGGCGACGAGGGGAGGCAGCTGGCGGGGAGGGCGAGGAGGTGAGCGAATGCACCCGCGGAGGCGGGGAGGGAGAGGGAGAGGGAGAGGGAAAGGGGGAGGGAAAGGGGGAGGGAAAGGGGGAGGTGGAGGGTGAGGGAGGGGGAGAGGGAGAGGGGCTGGGGAAGGTGGGAGCAGAGGGAGAGGGAGAGGGAGAGGGAGAGCCTGTGAAAACACCTGAGGTGGCGTGGCGAGTGGGGAGGGGACTGGCACGCGAGGGTAAGCCATGGGCTGCATAGGGAGAGCTGGGCGATAGAGAAGGTGAAGCCGGCGGGAGAGGGGAAGGGGGAGGCGAAGGGGAAGGGGAACGAAAGGGAGAGGCGAGAGGCGGCGAAGAGCACCCTCTCTGCTGCTGGCCCCCCAGATCAGCCCCAGTAGTTCCCATCCTGCTGGCTACCTCTCCCGCTCCAACTCCACCTCCTCCTCCTCCTCCCCCTCTTCCTCCTGCTGCTGTCCTCCTCCTCTTCTCTCCTGCCCCCACATGCCGCCAGGTGGTGCGTCTTTCCGGCGACGAGTCAGAACGATTGTCAAACCCGTCCCCACCGTCTCCCCCAGAAGCCCCTGCCCCAGCTCCACCTGCACCGACGCTGATGTCAGCGCCACCTCCCTGCATTCTCCACCACTTCTCGCTGCGAGCTTCAATCTCGCATGCTGGCACGTCGGCATCCTCGCTGTTGATGGCGGCTGCAGCCTCGTCAAATCTTCCCCACCCTTCCCCTCCTTCTCCTCCCTGCCTGCTTGCTCGACGCATCCCTATCTCTCCCTCCTCCTCTTCTGAGACCTCTGCTGCTCCTCCTTCGTCCTGTCCGGGGCGCCCTTCCCCCGCCCGGTGCTCCTCCCAATCAGAGCCGTCCCTGCTGTCACTTCCTGCTGCGTCCAGGTGGAGGGGCAGCTCTGCTAAGGGGGCGACAAGTGTCCTTATGGGAGGAAGGGCCTCAGGGCAGCTGGCCTGATGCGCCACGTGGCGCCTTGAGAGGAACTGCACGGTCAGAGGCTGGCTGTCACCCCCGCCCGACAGGTGTCACCACACGTGCAAATAACACGAGGGTCACAACATGCAGCAGTGAGCACCATCACACGAGCAACGGACACCTAGAAAACTGTAATTGCCGTCTATTGCCAAGTGTCACCGCATCAAAGCACGCACACAGAAACTTTGCACACCCCTTCATGGATATGTGATGAGCACTTAACATCGAAGCTATTTTGAGAATATTGTGAAGCCCAACCTCTGGTCACAGACAGACGCATAAAAAGCATGGGCTGACTCGAATGCACGCCTGACCACGGGGGGCCTGCAACGATGAGACGAGCGCGTGTGCTGGTATGCGTGTGCGTGGTGTGTGTGTCCGTGTGTGTGTCTCTTAGTGTGTTTGTGTCTGCGTGTGCATGTGTGCATGTGTGCATGTTTGTGTGTGTGTGTGTGTGTGTGCGCGCGCACGCAGAGAGAGGTATTTGCTGCACCGTCTCGTCTCACGCAGTCAGCGGCAGTGCTGGAGAAGAAGGACGAGAGGGTACGCAGCACCGCCCAACAAGCACCATAGACATTCCAACTCAGCATGCACCTGTTCACCTCGCAAGTGCCACATGGCACCTCCAGCCTCCAGTGCCCTGTCGCAGATGTCTTCTCTCGTCACAGACGCAAGGTTAGCGGCAAAATGATCTGGGTGCACACGCGCACCCGCCATGAGCACAAGGCGGACACGCTTGAATGTGAACGCTCCAAGGGTGAGTAGGGTTTCGGGTTTAGGAGTTTAGGGTTTTATATTTTTCCTCTTTGTCCCCCCTGAGTTCGGTAAGTGGGAGGAGGTATGAGGAGCGAGCATGGTGCAAAGAAGAAAGAATGTTTAGGTAAAATTTAGGGTTCTGTTGCAGTCCCCCTGAGTCGCCGGGAGGAGAGCAATTAAGAGGGAGAGAGAGAGAGTCCCACTCACGAGCTCCACTTGGGGAGGGCAAGCATGGTGTAGAGGAGGATGATCTTGCCCTTCACGCCGTTCAGGCACCTGATGGCCAGGGCGGCCTCTTTGACCACCTTTGACCGCAGGGGGTGCTGCCACGCCCACTCGAACTGCGCCCCCGCAGACATGCGCAGCAGGCACAGGCACATTCTTTTTCACGAATGGGCACATGCATGCACGTGTGTGTGCACCTGAAGATGGTGTGCGTCATGTGTGCCACGCATGCGTGTACGTGCGCGCACGCGCGCGTGCGTGTGTGTGTGTGTGTGTGTGTGTGTGTGTGTGTGCGCGCGCGCGTATGCGTGCGTGTGTGCCGCCTGCATGTACAGCTCTTTGAACAAAGAGAGATGCGCACAAGCACAGGCATGGACGTTGTACATATACCAATCATGTACATTAAACGGATGTGTCTAGGTACGTATATGACTGAAACTTCTGTTGTCACTATTCATAAGATGGCAGAAGCACTGGCCCTAGAGAGCCTGACGGGGGGGGAGGGAGGTAGTAAGGGGGGGGTGGTCTGTGGTGGGAGAGCTAAACATAATGTCTCCTGAATGGACAGCTGAGGCCTGGAATGCCAGAAAAAACTGCCCCTCCCTAGAATGGTGACGCATTGTTCTCAGTATTTGTCTTTCTCGCGGGCTGAAACTGCCGGTCTGCTCTCGGTTCAGGGCAAGCAGGTCCAAATCGGAGTGTTATCCCTAAATGCTGAGCTACGGCTCCAAATGACTGCATGCCGGGCGTCAATTGCAGAGAGAAATCTCGCTCTGAACAGAATCTACGCAGGTGCCTCATTGTACGTACGACGCTGTCACAATGATGATTGCATGCGACTTTGACACTTGGGGCTTCCAGATGTATGAGGTTTCGGCTCTCAAGCGCCGACGAGGAATGAGGGGCCCAGGAAGAAGGGTTTTGGGGCTGCAGACAGGGGTTTTGAGCATTGGGCAGGGTTTAGAGGTCAGGGCCTCTGAATTAGGGATGCAAGTCGGGTTAGGGGGGCGGCATTTTGAGGTGGAGTTTACTTTTAGGTTTTAGGTCTAGGAAGCGCGCGAGATTTGCTCGAACTGCGCTGCTGTGGAGGAGGCCCGGGGGAGTAGGGTTTTAGCAGGCGGGGGTTGTAGGAGGCCAGTGGGCTCACACTTCGCAGGTGGGGCTTTCAGTGGCGAACCGAGATTCTCTGCGAGTTGCCGTAGAGAGGGGGGAAATGATGAAGGAAATGAGTGCAACACATGGCAACGATAGGACGGGGCGAAATGTATCATACTGGAAGCAAAGCCACCCAGCTGTGTACACACGCGTGTACCCACACACTCACACATGTTGGACTACATATGCATTACGCTTGTAGAATGGACATGCATGACGTGGCTATCGTGTGTGCGTGTGTGCGTGGGCGTGTGTGTGCGTGCGTACGTGTGTGCGTGTGTGTGTGCGTGCGTATGTGTGAGCGTGTGTTCTTGCGCGCGTGTGCACGAGCATGCATGTGCATGCGCGCGAGTGTGTGCACGTCCGGGTAGGGCAAAGGGCACGCGGGGTGCGCGTCACGACAGAGGGGAGGGCGTACGGCGAGAGCGTGCGGCTGCGAGGGAAAGCCGTGCACCACCAGCACCATCTCCCACGGCCTGTACTTGCGCGTCCTGTACGCGCCACTCGTCAGGTTCCCGTTGTGCTGCCGGATCCTCCGAGCGGGGTTTGTCGTGAAGCTGCCACCCGTGTAAGGAACAACAACGAAGAAGATCAAACGCCAGGAAGAACCGTAGATGAGCAGAGGCCGAGGGGAACGGGGGACAAAAAAATTAGGATTTGCTTGCATCGGGGAACGGCTAGGGCTCTGTTGCATTTGAGGGGAATTTGCAGGCATTGGGGCCACATTAGGGTTTGATTGCATTGCAAAGAATTAGGGTTTGCTTGCGGGGGGGGNGACTTATCTGTTTCACACTGGAGAAGAGCAGGGGCAGAGGGGCAGGGGGAAGAACGAAGAAGTTTTCACCAATAGAAGAAAGGAAGAAAACTCAGAAAATGGCTGCGTATGCAAAGACTGGCCCTCAGGACACAAGAGCCTAAACAAATAATCTTGAATAGTAAGATATACGTGATGAGCTATGGAGGACAACAAACGAGCATTAGCCTACCCGTGCCATCCACGTTGAGGCATTTACACTTGCAAGAACCAATAGCAGTCCTAAAAGCGAGTGTCTGGGATTGCCAGCTGGCGGACTGAGAAAGTGACATTGCATGCAGCCTGCAGCTCGAAGAGCAGCCTAAGCCCGCAGGATTCCACGCACCCGATGTAGGTCCTTCCCTTGCATTTGACGCTGAGAGAGTAAAGAAGGTAGCACGCAAAGAGTCTTCCCTTGCCCTTCTCCTTGCTTCCGCCTGCCGACAAGGATGCCACCTGGCAGGCTTCTCCTGGAGTCACCAGGCCCTCTCTGGGCCTCTTTCTGCCGCCCAGGTGAGGCGGCATCTCGAGCACATCATCCTTATCATCCTCCTCCTCCTCCTCCTCATCATCATCGCTCAAATTGTGTACCTTCCGCCAAGTCTCCGTGCAAGTCATAGGTGGAGGGAGATGGTGGCGCATGACGCAAGCTAGGGAAGTAGGAGAAAACCCTAAATTCTACGACAACAGCAAGTGACGAAGACAGTCACCTTACAGCTCAATGCCCCCCAAACAACGTGTGATGGTCATAATCTCAGTAAGATGCTATAGGCCAATCGGGCGTCTATATTCTTATGTGGTAATATCTACTAGTGCGTGACTTGCATCGGTCATGAAACCCGTTGGCGGACGCACACGATGTGAGGCACCAACATTTCCCAAAAGGTTGACCTAACAAATCAACCGTGAAGGGCCTTTAGTCGAGGGAGGACCAAGAAGTTTTGGCAGAAAGACCAAAAATTGGTAAGGCCCGAGAAGGAAAGGTGAAATGTACAGCTTATAAGGCATGGGCACTTCTAACTTCGACTCATGAGACGTACACCTGTGTGAGCTGACAACAATATGAGAGTGTAATTGGTAGTCACAAGCATTAGTCCTCTTTTAAAGCCGGGCACTTTCGTACATCTATAACGCTAAGAATAAATTTTTCTTGTTCCACATCAGATAGAGAGACGCTAAAAGCTCTTAATGACCTGTGGTCATCGGGCCATAAAGAGACTGTATAACGAACGCATGCGGGCAGAGTGCCACCTAAAGCTATTTGAAAGTTTGAATTAGCACGTCCTTCCCCTCAACGCCTGCCTGCTGCTGCTGCCTGGCCTTGCGTTTTGTCGACGCTGCCAACACGACTGTCACCACCACAGTTACAACTCAACGTTTTGATATGCAGCCCGTTACAAAGCGACGTTGTTCATGTTCGCAGCACTACTTTCGACGATGCATGCTCCGCGATCATCCGCGATGCATGACCCGCTAACTGCTGCAGGGCGTCTTGATGGAGACGTGTTACGGGAAACGTCAACGTCGCGATGTCTCACCTGCTTCATTCGACTCTACCGTGCTGACCGCCGAGTGCGCAGGTCCCGCAGGTCGCCTATGCCTATTGTCATCTGTGTCGTCGAACGGCGGAGCGCTGCTGCAGGTAATGATTGCTGCTGGCGTCCGTGGCAGTCCACTTCGGTCCCATTCCACGCGAAGTAACGCTCTTGGTCACTGACCTGCTGAGAAATGCCGGTAAACTTTAAGCTGAGCTTTAAAAAGCTCACCAGAAAACGTAAGAGCACAAGTTATCCTATATACATAGTGCGTCATCTCTAGAATGCCTAGAGGTTTTCCCTTGAGCTAAAGTTTTGGCTTTATTCTTCAGAATCTGACCCCTCTGAACAGTATTGCAAGAAAAATTAGGGGTTATACAGGCCGGAAAGTCATCACAGATGGCGTCAACTCCAAAAGAGTTAGCCTCTGCCGATCCTTCTTTTCAGGAAACGGACCTTAACTTTTTGCAGGTAATTTAATGCACGAGTGCTGAAATAAATGTAATATTACGTAATGTGCATGCCGCAGAGACGGAGTCACTAAGTGCCACCTGTAGAAATGTGGATTATTTTTTGAAGTTCCGTGGTCAAAATCGTGACTTAAAATACCTAGTTAAGATCAACGTCCTTAGTGTACACTTCCCGCCCGCTCACCGAGCGGCATTCTGTTTGTGGGGAAGCAGCTAAGTAGGATATGTAGCTGCTCAATATGAACAAACAAAGCAGACCAAAACGAGGGTCTCACTTTGTGTATGTACATACAGGGTTTTCTTGGCTCACAATGTCACGGTAGTCATTTTATCAGTCGTAGTAAGTTGGAGACTTATGTCTTTCTGGTCAAATCCGTAAGATTGGTCCTCCAGTATATTGATTCCTCGTGATATCCAATGTAGGGTCAAGGGAAGCTTATATGAGCTGTTCTGACATGATAAACCTCTCGACTAAGTGTTCTTCAAGCCGGGTAGTAAGACGGTTAGCCTGGGGTCGCACTGGAGAAGGGTGTAGATGAAGCTGGGCTGGCTGTCATGAACCATGAGGAGAATTAGGTCAGAGGTGTAACTCTACTGCTGTCTTATCTACCGAGGCTGTGTGAGTTCCTTGCAGACAAAAGCGAGAGCTTGGCTGGAGGTCACGCTCCATGAAACCCTACCCGACGATGTGCAGCTTCCGGAGCTGCTGGCCGATGGAGAGATTCTGTAGGGGCATTCACTCTGCCTCATCCTGCTACCATAAGATTTCTCTACGTTATTGCTTGAAGTTCACCGTTCACATTTTATGGATGCATTGTTGCGCTGGGTGTCAAGTATGACAACTCCACAGAACTGCTCGCTTTATCTTTTTAGGTCCTTATGCTGTCTGGTGTAAGTCTGTGCGTGTCTATCATACAAAGTTATGAAGTTGTACAGAGCTGTAATCGGGTTGCGTCTTGGGCACTACATCTGGTTGTGTTTGTCAAACGCGTTTTGTTGAATTCTTATTAATATTGCTTATCCTTTTGCATATGCATCCCTCTATTTACCAAATTTCATATCTGTATCTTAAATTATACATATTGAAGTACCTCTTGACAGACAGCATACTCCATGCTATCCCAGTCACTTCCACAAATTTGGGGTTGGCAGCATCAGAACATATGCATTAGTCAGGGGGAAGGGGGGAAGGGGGGAAGAGAAAGGATCTTGGAGGTGTCCATCCATCTACTAGCTCCATGAACCTTCAAGATCCCTATCAATCGCAAAAATTGAAGTACTCGTTGAAATTTGGATGGTAGAGCAGGTGATGCACAGCAGAAGGGGCCTCTCTCTGCCAGCGTCACCTGCTCACTCCGCTGCCCTAAATTAGGACGGGTCATGAATTTCCCCAACACAGGGGAGGGCGTGGGGAGTGAATGCCTTTTTTTTCCATTTCTAGACCCCACGTGTGGCAAGCCTTGTTCCCTTGCAGCCTAGTCATGACCCCCTGAGTGGCAACACTCGACCCTGGCTCTCGTGCTCGTTTCCTCACCCCTGGGCCTCTCGCACATGCGCCCCTCTGTCGTGCACCTCCCCCCTGGCTCTCTCGTTCTCTCGCGTGCGCCTCTTGCTCACACTCCTGTCGCTCGTGCGCATCTCGCTCCTGCGCCTCTCGCTCCCGCGCCTCTCCCTGGTGCCACTCCCCTCTCCTCACCCGCCTCGCCCCCGCCTGTATCTGCTGGTGCTGGAGCTGCTGCTGCTGCGGCGACGGCGGCAGAAAGAGGGTGGCCAAGGCGATCCGGAAGATCGAGCAGGGCTCCGCAGACGAGCCGGCGCTGGAGCCGCCGCGTCCGGCCGAGATCAAGGCGTACACGGAGCCCGCCAACAAGAAGGCCTGGAAAGCCTACAACAACGTCGACATGTTCCTGCAGGTAACTGAGGGTGAGGAGGAGGAGGCTCCTTCCGGCTCCATGAGGCCCCATACGAGACAGGTGCCAGCTGGCGTCACGGCCAGCAGCCCCCCCATGCGGGTCTGTTGTCCAAGTCGGAAGTGGAGTTCTCGGGGTGCAATTTACTCGAACTCGTGCACACACAACACACACACACACACACACACACACACAACTAGAGAAGACACTATGCACATCCCCCCCATTCCCCCCCCCCCTTTCTCTTTCTCCTCTCCACTCTCTCCCTCCCTAGCCCCCCCTCCCTCCTGAGAGTTTAAGAGATACTCTGGCTGTTGGACGTACACAGCCTCCGCCAGCTGTCGCATTGCCAGCCCGTGCAACCTGCCCCAGCCAGCGCCTGCTGCGCAGACCAGAAGGTACCTGATTGGAGTAGGCCTCGTTGGTGCAGCGTCTTCAGGTGGGCCAGGGGCCACAGGTGTCTTCAGACTGTGGTTACAGCTGTCAGGTGGCGACCTGCAGCCGTTGGTAGCCGTTATCGCGTCCGGTGTTAGTGAGCGCCACGAAGCCAACGCAGTGACATGCCACTTGTGCCACTTGTGACGCGCCACTTGTTTATTAGCAGCTGTAGCTGCAGTCTGCGGCGCTAGGAGAAGGGTGGCAGGGGGGGCAGCGGGCTGCAGCTGCCAGTTGGCGACTGCAGTTGCAGCCCTTGATGGAAATGGTTCCCGGGGGGGCCATCTTGCCGCGTCCTTAGCATCTCTCTTGGGAGAAGTTGGAAGCAGAGAGTGTGGGCCGGCAGCTGTAGCAGCTGTAGCAGCTAGAGCAATGTGAGAAGCGGCTGCTGGAGCGTGTGAAGTGGCAGTGCGGAGAGCGGCGGTTGCAGTGGGTGGGAAGCAGAAGGTGTTGTGGAGTTTCGTGCTGGTGCTAGTGGCAGTGGGAGGGCCTTGGAGGAGTTGGATGGGGAGGACAGCCACTGAGCACAGCCCCTTGTCTGTGGGCTTCAATCATATCACAGAGGTGGTGGGGAGGATGAGAGCTAGATCTGGGAGTTTAGTGAGTAGGCTACAATCGCAGGAGCCCCCCCCCCCCGCGCATGGTGTGACACGTGTGAGGCAGATTTCATGACAGACCTACGAGCCGCTTGCACGTCTATATTCGCATGTGCAAATGAGCGCCGCGCGGTTCGAGGAATCGTTTGGGGCACGCGCCAGGGCTGCACGACAGGTGTCTATCTCAAAGGCGTGGCTGAGGTAGGTCAAGGTTGCCAGTGCTATTCCTCCGATAGACCTGAAGGGAGAGGCTTCGCAACGGTCACAGTGAGCGCCAGCTGAGCACCACTGATCGCCAGCTGTGCCAGTGAGCGCCAGCTGTCATCAATGACCCATTTGAGTGCCAGTGAGCGCCAGCTGACCCAGCGGGGGGCGGGGGAGCATGGCCAGCGCTCCCTTCTGGCCCTCACCGGCCCACATTCGTGTTGGGTCTTCTGTGACACTCCAGGAACATGAAGTCAAGTCGGTGATTGCGTTGGCCGCGTGGGGGCAGGCCGATAGCGCATGACGCGGGGAAACAATTGGGGTCCATCCCTTCCCCCCCTATTCCCTCTCCGACCCAGTCCTATCCTCTCCCCCCCACCTTCCTTGCNCCCTAACTTTCTTCCCCCTCCACTCTTGGGACAAATTTGCGGCGCAAGCTCTTGCAAGGGCTGCTGTTAACCTCCTCCCCGTTCCAATAGCTTACTGACATCCTCCCCTGCCTGTTGCCGTGCCCTGCCCTGCTCCTCCCTGCCCTGCCGCGCACCGGCCTGCCCTGGCCCTGCCTGCCGCCACGTGGCAGTTCTGCAGGACGTTTGGGCTGAAGAGCATCGACATGTTCTCACCCCCCGACGCGGTGGAGCAGCGCGGATTGAAGAACGTGTACCTGTGTCTGCGCGCCATCTCCAAACTGGCGCGCTCGCGGAGTCTCAACGTACGCCCTCTTCTCTTTCCTCGCACGCCGAGATGCCGGGGACCCTCTCTGGCGATGCGCATGCACTGCTGCCTGTGTGTGTGTCTGGGTGCGTGTGTGTGCGTGTGTGTGTGTATGTGTGAGAGAGAGTGTGTGTGTCTGTGTGCAAGTATGTCCGTGCACGGGCGCGTGCATGACGGGTGCAGAAGAGGGGAGGGGAAGGGCAATTGGCAATGTGTGTTGCGCTCGTAAGAAGGTCAGAAGAACGGAGGGCAAGGTGGCTGGCCAACACCGGTGGGAAAGCAGCATCATGATCATCACGAGATCAAGTGTACAGCACTTATCGGAAAGTCAAACCGTGCTCGTTCAACACACGGAATGGATCGAAGGTGGGCACAGCTTTTGGCATGGCCGCCATTGCTTGAGCAGCCCCTGGGGGGGGGAAGGTTTTGTAGAGCAAAGGCACGCGGTTGCGGAGATGGCAGGTCAAACGCCAGGACGGCAGGTGGGTCACAAATATTCCATCAGGCAACAGCTGGCAACCCCTGCCTGTGGGCCCACGTGGCAGCACTAGCCGGAATAACCGACCCTGCGCTGCCAGCTGGCGCGTGCGTGCGTGCGTGCAAGTGGTACCGCCAGTCGCGGGCCGGCCGCCGGCTGCTGCTCTCTGCGACTTTCCGCAACGTCATGCCTCCTCCGCACGTGCACGCGCGCGCTCTCACCTGCGTGCCCTCGTACGGGTGGGGGACTCCACTCGTGCGCGCAGGTGGTCGACTTTGATGGGCTGGGCGGCACCGGCCACAACCGCCAGGTGGCAGTTGGCAGCGGCATCGAGGCCGCCAAGTCAGAGTATCTTAAGGAGGCCGAGGGCAGGAGCAGCTCCACCCCACCCGCGTCCCCCGCGCCCCCCCTCTCGGAGCTGCCAAAGGGGGCCGAGGGGAAGGGGGCCGAAGGGAACCTCCCCTCCTCGTCGTCCAACGGCGCCAAAGTCCAGGTGGAGAAACTCACTAGCTATGCCTCTCGCCCCTTTCACGCGCACTCGTACGCGTGTAAGTATGTGTGTACGCATTTGTGTGAGCGAACTTTTGTAAGCATGCGTGTCCGTGTGGCAGCCTACCCTTGCGGGGCCGGGTCTGTGCCACGAGGTCCCAGCTACGCCTGCATGCCATGTGGAATCTCCATCCGGGTTGGCAGCGCTCTCGTGCCTGCCAAGCGGTGCCCTGCTTGGTGTGACACTTGTCGCCCGGTCTTGCTTCTCTCTGGCAATAGCGCACAGGTTTTTGTCTGTTTCCGACAGCTTGGAAGGCCCTGCCGTCGCTGTCTTCTCCCTCCACTTGCTGATGATTGCACGTGTGACTGAATGTAGGCAGCTGTGCAGAATGCTTCTCCCCATAGCCTCTCGCTTCTCTTTGGCAGTTGTCACGTTCTTAGGGAGGGCTTGGTTTGCTTTGGTACTCGCGTACTAGCTTGCACAATGCAAAGCCAATAAGAGCACAGAATGAGAGAAATCGCAATACTCCCTTGTTCCCCATCGCGGCTTTCCTTTTTCAGCACTAGCTCTGGAGGCTGGCTCTTGAATGCTTCCTTGCGGCTGCAATAGCTTGATGCCCCCCCCCCCCC
>WELA01002449.1:474861-485751 GCA_009602735.1 Mesotaenium endlicherianum
CCTTCTCCCCCTTCCCCCCCCTTCCGCCTCCCTGGGGGAGCCGCTCTTGCAGGAGAAGACGGGCAAGCACGTGGTGCCCCACATCGCGAGAGTGGCCAAAACGGGGCTGGACGCGTTCGAGTCCACGAGCTCCGCGCTCAGCGACACCTTCCGGCCCTACCTGGGCGCCAAGTACTCGCCCCTCGCGGCGACACTTGTCTCCTACACACTGCTCCTGCTGCCCCTGGCCGCGGTGGCGTTTGCCGTGGAGCGCGTGCGCGCCGCCGTCTCGCTGCAGCTGGCGCTCCACCTTGCGCACATGTACCTGGCCACCTACTGCTTTGCGCTCTTCTTCGCGTGCGTCGTCATCGGCGCGGAGCCCATGGCCAGCCTGAAGCGCGCAGCCGAGGCCAACTACCTGTTCCTGCAGCTCGTGCAGGTCTTCGGCTACGCCGTCTACCTCCTCGTGCAGGTGAACGCGCTCTCGCTCGCCCGCCTGCGCTTGCTCTCTCCCTCTCTCGCTCACCCGCGCTTGCTCTCTCTCTGTCTCTTGCTCGCTCGCCCGCGCTTGCTCTCCCTCTGTCTCTCTCTCGCTCGCCTGCGCTTGCTCGCCCGCTCTCGCTCTCTCTCTCTCTCTCTATCTATCTCTCGCTTGCTCGCTCGCTGGACAGCGCCTGCTTTAGCTCGCACTTGCTCTCGTGCGCTTGCACTCACGCTCATGCCCGCGCAGGTGCGCTGCGCTCGCCGCTGTCTCGCTCGTACGCTCGCACCCACGTACATGCTCCCGCTCGCTTGCTTGCTCGCTCGCCCTTGCCCGCGCTGGCTCTCTTGCTGGCAGGCACGCTCGGTGTCCCGCTCCGCTCTCTTGCTCTTGCTTGCTCTTGCCGCCGGGCTTGCTGCTTGCTGCTGCTGCTGCTGCTGCTGCTGCTGCTGTTGTTGTTGCCGTTGTTGCTCATGGTGCGGGCGGCGGCGATCTCAGGCCCCCCCTTCTCTTGCGAGTTTGCTTTTTGTGTCGTTGGGGTTGGTGCTTTGGTCGACTGGGATATATTGTTACTCCCGACGCCAACTGACTGCCCAGCCTCTCTGAAGCTGCGTGGCGAAATGGCAGTAAGACTCAAGGGCGTGTATCTGACGCGTGGCACGCCATGGGGGGCATCTTTGTTTTCAAAGGAAAGGATGAGCGAGCGAGCTTCATGCAGAAGTTGTAGAGACGTAAGCGATTGCAAGGGGGTGCGCGATGCGTTGATTGCTGTTGTTGCTCGTGTTGCTTCCAACACCTCTTTTTTTGCTTTCCAGTCAACCTCGGTCAGTACTTATTCTTTTGGAGCACACGCGACACGGCACAGTGTCGCATAGCTGCTGCTCAAAAGTAGGAGGAGATGCGCCTCTTGGGGGGCTATGCGTGGGCTTGCTCCGCTGACCCCTCCCCGCAGCTCCTTTGCCCCCCCCCATCAGGAACGTCTACATCTGGTACTGAATGGTTCTGGCATTTGTTCTTTGGGTTGTTTGTCATTCGTTTTTTTTTCCCGCTGTGGACAGCTCGTCGCCGTGTGCTGGATCGTGCGAAAGCAAGGGGCAGAATTTCTCCACAAGCTGTCGATTGTCGTGCAATTCTTGGCGGCGTGCGCGGTCGGGCTCCACTATTTCGTCACGGTGTTTCAACGCGCCATGATCGACAAGGCGCCGCGGACGAGCTGGAAGGCATACGCGATTTACTCCGCCACGTTTGGCATTTTGTGCTTGTTGTCTCGTCCCAGGCTGAACAAAAAAGACGGCTTGGACGCGGACACCAAGAAGCTCTAGACTTGTTGCCGAGGTTGAAATTTGAACGTGGTCGTCAAGTTCCTTACGGACATGGCATATATGCGTATATATGCGGTTTGAGCGGGACACAAATTTTGGTGATGTGGCCCGTGGGGGTAGTGTGTCATCAGTTTTTATATATTGTTGTGTCGTTGAAGATTGACTGAGGCCCTAATAAGTTGTAATAGAGGTCATGATTCGGATGTTAGTCGTATATGTTTGGAATTTGCTTGTGTTAGAAATTAGCATGTGATTGTGTGCTGTCAAACATATACAAATGTATAGATATGGCCAGTACCAAGACATTCTGGTGCGCTTGTGCCATGTATGATATTGAAAGCTGTTGTTGGCGCTTTCCGTCTGAAATGCATGGATTGCCAACAACAAGCCTGTGCCAAAACTCTGAAGTTTGGTCCAGTATTTGAATACAATACTGCGTTAAGCTCCAACATTACTTTTTCACATTTCGCATGTTTATTTTCAAAATATGGCAGAGAATTCATCTTTTTTTAAGGCCAATCCCATCTTACTTCTTGTGAGGCGAATGGTTTTGATAATGATACGGCAAGTTAGCTGGGGCACCATCATATTGTGTAGACAATCTCCTCACACATAGTTAAGTTCTTTGCAAATGAACCAACAGTTTCACTGCAAACAAACTCATAATATACTTATGGATTTCAAAGCACAATTGCACAAATTGCCAATCTACATTAACGAATAAACGCAAGAAGCAAGGGGAGAGGGAGGGATAGAGACAAGTAGTGAAGATTGCTGAACTTGGGCCGGCTCGTTCTCAAGCTCACGTGCACTGCCAGTGCCTGTGTCCCGTTTCGCCGTGCGAATGCAAGTTGCTGATTGACACATACAAACATGTGCAACTGTATTGTGCGCGTGCGCCCACCCCACAATTTCCGTGATTTGGATTGTGCTTGAAATATATATACGTACTCAAAATTGTATGAGTAGGCTTATCATAATTGGAAGTCGGAACCCTCTCACATGAGTGTAGCAACTGCGGAGTGTACAAGGTGGTCTATTTTTCAGTCGAACGCCTTGGTGTGAGCCATTTTTATGCATTCCTCTGAATATCTTGGAAGCACGCTTAAAAGTGGGGTGAAAATTATTCTTGCCAATGAATCATACGACCATTGCATGAGCCAACGCTCATTAAGTTGATGTGCCCTCGCCGCTAACTTGCCCTCTCTTGACATTGATTGCTTTTTGTGATTGTGTGCAATGTGGAACAAAGTCATGAAAAGTCGGGGCAATTCTTCACCTTGCTTAGGTTGCAGAAGGGGTCAAAAATGGGTCTGAGAGGGAGCTATCACATCAATGAATAATGAAAGGAGGGTGTGTGCTAGAGCAGTCATGGTTGTCCCCACAATGAAAATGGTGCACCCGCACAATGCATTTATTCATGGGTTTCTCAACGACTAGTAGCAAACATCCGAGAAGTGCTCTGAGGATCCTCCCGTCGAATCATTCACATGTTAATCTTATCATGGTCATCATTCACGTCATCTTACACCAGCACACCGCTCGTGCTCTCATGAATGATGCCGGATGATGGGCGATTCAAGTGGTGGTGGGGTGGGAAAGAGCAGCCTGTGCAAGCCACCTAATCGATGAATGCACGTTCTTACATAACAAAGACCTTCTGATCATCTTTTTTCCAATTCCAAATATTCTTAAAAGTACCCAGCGCCTTCATCGTGCTCAAATGTGTTTGACGGTTGAGGTCGTCAAAGTGAGGAACGGATTTTCTTAGGTCATCGGTTTGATTAAATGGGCGTTTGATTTATTGTTTGTGATCGATTTGGATGAAATAAAAATCAAGCTAAGAATGTAGGTTGCAAACATAGTTATTAAAATTGTTGATTTGTTGAATCGTAAATTGTTTGTTAATATTGTATGAAATTTAACAATCTTTAGTCTGATTCGTAATTTATTTTTTTGACCAAACGACAACTTTTCGAATGGCATCGTGGCCACGTTTTTGTGTTCCAACGCGACTATTGGCTGCCGAACCAAATATCAACAACATACCAATTGAATCCAGCATTATTTTGCGCATAGAAGTACGGCGCACACAAAATCATGTTAAAAGGTGAAATTGACCTGTCTGGCCAACTCCTTCGTTGTCATCACTTACTGTGTACGTCAAGCCATTTGTGACTGAGACTTTGGAAAAGACGATGTCAGAATTGTAGTTTTAACAACAGGCCTGGGGCCAAAATCCATACAAGCTAATTGAACCTGCGGCCTAAGTTTTGAACTCATAAATCAAGGTAGACGACTTTAACCTTTTACTCCCTCCACGAAACGGCTTGGACAATGTTAAAGATATCTCTTTGTCCACCTGTGGTCAATTGTTATACACAGGACCAAAAAACAGCTTTTTCGATTCATTGCGATCGGATGGTTGTATCACGCAAAGGGTCGTTAGAGTTAGTTGACGACCTTCATACCAAGAAAAGGCAGTCGGAACTTGACAGGTGTAAATTGTTTATATAATAATAATAATAAACAAAATCCCCCATGCTTTCATTAGCCGTCTATTTTGTAAAATTTAAATCCTCGCAGGATAATGCGATAGGTTTTCTAGTGGGTAAATTTTGTTTTACCAAGATGACATGAAATCAAAAATTAAGGACTTGCCCTTAAATCTTTTTCTGTAGGTAGAAGAATGACCTAAAAAACTCCATGTGGCAACAGTTGAGTATGCCATTTGTAGGTCAAAGTGACACTGGCGGAATGTGTTGGCACATGGATTTTTTTTAAGTTTATTTTTCAGCTCCAAAAAATGTCCTGAAAGGCTTAAGGAACATCAAATGATTTGCTAAACGATATGTTCACACTTGAATTCACACAAGGTTACTTCACAAATGTTTACAACCATTATAACATTTTTTATTTAATTACATCACTATAGCCTATGTTGCTACACCTAGCATCAATTTTTTCTATTGATTCTTGTTAATTTTTCACTTGCACACGTTCAAAGTGTATAACTGTGCAGGAGTGGGTATACGTGAAAAAGTGTCGTGTGGGAGTGGACGTGTGTTTGAGCAAGATGGAGCGGCAGTTATGGCTAAACATAGCTGCCGCACCTTTCCATAAGGCATATTCGGTTGCCCCCCAAGTTTGTCAATGTTTTTACTTGGACACAATGCACGAACAATGTCTTAGGACAAAAGTTGCAAGCTTCTATAACTTTACAAGCATATACAAGTATACAAGGTGGTTGCTTAATACAACACTATTGTGGATAGGGTGTTTTTCCTCTTAATATGATATATTTTGAAATACTTCTTCGTTGTACCTAGGACTTCAAATGGGAGCTCGGGACCCTTAGGTCCATGTATACGTCACTACTTACGAGATAAAAAGCTAACGAAGCAATTTATGTTTGAAAGTGATGGTGTTTGTGCCCTTTTTTGTTGATACATTACAACGTGTGTAATTGATGAGGGGCTCTTCAATCTTGTAAGTTAAGTCACAGTATGGCAAGGCTAGGCTTGTGGTACGCCTCTTGCGACAAAATGAGCTCAATGGTGAGGGCAGAGCATTGGAGATGTGTGTGTGCTCTTACAGAATAGTACGATTGATATAGAGGAGTAGGTTGTAGGAGTCATGTGCTAACAGCTCCCTCCAGAATTCGACGGTCATTGTGGCTCTTTTATATTGCACCATACAATCGTACTTTTCAACTTTTTTAGCCTATCTTAGCCCCAGGGGTTGCGAATAGAACTTTTTCGTACAGCTTGCAAATCTCACGAAAAAAACAAGGATATTGAAAAGTTGCAGCCACTTAACACCCATGATAGAAGCACTTGTAAGAAGTGCTAGAAGAAACCCAATAGACCTCCAATGCCTCCAGGTTGCACTTCAAGGATGACCCTGTCTTGACCACCATTGACCACCTACGAATCAACTTGGGCGGACACTCATGAAATATGGGTCCGACCATGCGTCCGACACGCCTAGGCATGACGCTTTGAAACCACCTTGAACTGCCTTCAACTGCCTTGTAGCGCCTTGAATCCAGCTTGAATCCTGCCGAATTTTGATGAGCGTGAAATTTGCCCGGGATACTCGTTCTGCTCTGGTCTGCTTGGATTGGCTGACTTCGTCTTGAATTCTGGAGCGAAGGCCATGAGCTGCTCTAAGCGACTCCACGTAGCTATCCGACTCATTATGAGATGCCAAGATATGCGGAAAGAAGCCCAAGCGAGCCCAAGTACCATAAACTCGACATCACTCGTGACTCGTGATCGGTCGAGTCTCGACTTTCGAGTGCTCTCGAATCTCGACACTGAACTTTTTGAAGCTGCCGTGGAAGTAACTCGGAGAATTGCAAAAGCCTCGGGTTCGGAACAGGTTCAGATCAGGTTCAGAGTCATTCAGAATGGCTCGGATGTCATCTGGGCCAGATTTGAGCCGAGCACTTTTTTGCCAGCGCTTTTGCACTTTTTTGAGACTTTGGTGTACGTGGACCTGCGCACAGTGCAAGAGTAGGGGATACGCTAAATAGCCTCTTCATATCACGCGATATGATCGTTGTACTTGTAAGCATTTGGAAGTGCGACCCTGAGGTTGCTCAAGCCTTAAGGGCACTTGATCATTAGGCATGTGTATAATCTGAAAGTGGCATCGGAGACAGTACTTTCCATCAGTGAAGCTTCTGTTTGTGCCTGTTCCCGTGAGTGGGTCCATCTGGATAATTTTTAAGAAGACGTCTTAGGCAAGTAAGGAGCCGGTGTAGATTTCAATTGACGAGTGATCATTTCATCTGGTGAAGATGCCGGATGTAACAACAGGAGTGTTGGGCCAACTTATGGGTACAAAGTAATCAATTTGCGGTTGAGGATCCTCCGTCCCTACTGCAGGAGTTCGTCGAGTCCTTGGAATGTGTTAGCATTTCCCATCTACGTTATGGCAGCTATGAACCTATACCTAGGTGCCCCCTCCAGTACGGCTGGCTATTATATAAGTCCTGGATTTCACTCACAGAAGGCTTATGTGGATAGCGTTCAATTCTGGCCAAAATTGCCACTTTGCACAAGAGGTGGAGGCAGATTGAGCACAACCCGAATCAATTCTCGTAGAACATATACATCGTCACTTTGCTCAGACTTCTTGCATCCTCCATGGTTTTCAAGGCAGGCCCACTGTAACAAGTCTTCAGCCCACAGACAGTCGTTGCAGATGGATTTAGTTATAAGATCTGCCGCAAATCCGCCATTTCCGTCTATACGTATTCGTATCCCGGCTTTTAAACTTTCCATACCTGAAGTTCTTCGTGGACAAAATACTCAGGATACAGATGCTTCATCGGCAGGCCGATTGGTGCCAGCATCAGGGGCCAAAAAGAATGGTAGAAAGCATGAGAGTGATTTGTCAGTAGACCGTGCCCTACCACTACCGATGAACTACCCCGATACCAACCCACTTCCTCCAGAAGCTGTTGAAGAAATGCTGTCTTGTGATCCAGATATATCTGTGAGCACAACTCTCAGTTTCCTCTCTACCCTGGAGCTTCAGTTGTACGTAAAATTAGTGACACTTGTTAATTAATTTCTCACGTTAATTTCTCCTTGCGTGGACTATGTGGAGTAGCTCACTTTATGATATTGCATTAGTGTTTGGTATCGTGCAGCTTCCTTAAGCAAGTCAATCAATGCTGGGTGTGCGGGGGATTAGTCTTGAACTTTAGCAGACAGTTATTCTTTCTTATGATTGCTCCCTTTCTTTGAGCTTTACCAGTTTTGCAGTTGGCGTAGAGTTTCTGCCAACTTTGATAGAGATTGCTTAGATGCTTGTCCAGTATTTACAACTCAACAAGATGGATGATTAAAATAATTCACTTTGGAGTAGTTAACAAGATCAAACCGGTTCTTGATAGATGATCTTGATGTTGTACGATGGTGCAGGATTGCAAAGAAGTGGTCTACCAATGGACAAGCAAGTGCACTAGATGCATGGGCTCAGGGTTTGTGTCTTTCCGGCGGAAGCGGAGTAAACATGACACCACATTCACGTGCATCGCATGCACTGGAATAGGTATATTTTATGATGGCCAAGAACCCCTGTGGCAGGCTACTTTTTGGGTGGGACAGGCTGGGTGGGACAGGTTCGGATTGGGACAGGCTCGAGTTGGGACCTGGGACAGGCTTAGATAGGAACTTGTGACGAGCTTGGTAGGAACTTGTGACAGGCTTGGGTAGGACGGGCTTGGGTGGGACCTTGTGGCAGTGCTGTGTAGGAGCTGACACGCTTATGTGGTGTTAGCTGGGTGTCATACTCCACATGCTGTGGACATGTACTTTAGCTGCTTTTGCTGTGATGGTTGGGTGTCCCGTTGAGGGAATGAGCTAGCTGATATTCTGATGCCCGGGTTTTTTGTGGTGCAGGTTATGTGCAACGCTTCACTGTGAGAGACGACATACCTGTTATGGAAGACCCGGACAAAAACTAACTGACCATGGCGTCCTCTTGAATTTCAGACGAGCACCAAGCCTGGCCAAAGCATCCATTCATTATGATTCATTTTTTAGTGTCAGTTACTTGCTATAAAATACAGAGCATGAGTGTTACATTGTATAGGTCTGTTTGGGTTTAGGTTTATTGTCTTAAATAAGTAACGCTTTGTGCAATGAGATGTTTAATGAGCTCTGCTTCACCACTTCTTGCATGCACCCACTTTCTGTCTGGCAGCTGTGTTCCACTCTGTTAAATTTACAGCAATTGTTGTGGTCAGTCAAAAGAGGAATGTGATATTCATCCCATAGCCACACATAAAATTTTCATGTAAAACTAAGTTGTTTCCCTTGCAATGCTATTGAAGAAAGTAGGCAGTTGCCACACGCTACTCAATGTGCTCCTCTTTGCTGAATGCCAAGACATACAGGTTGCTAGTCTAATGAAGCAGACAAGGGGAAACACGATGCCAATGATTGACCATGTAACTATGGAAGTTTAGTACCCGTCGCTTCACGAGGCCCAATTTGTTCGTATAAGATAGTTGCTTCTCAAGCTTGGAGATGTATGCACGGCTTCCAGTATCGATCAGCTGTGGACCCTTGAAACTTTTGCGTATCACTTCCTTGGTTGGCCTGCTCGAGTCACTCTTACTCTGCTACTAATCACCTTAAAGTCACCAAGTTTTAGTGGGCACAAGTACGTTAATGAATGCTGGTGGTGGATTATAGGAAAAATAGCATGTGCACGTCTTTGAGGTCTCTGCTACCTAGCGTTACTTTTGCAACAAGAACAACAATATGAACTCACTGCGCTTAACAACAATAGCAACATGTGAACCTGGCAGACAATATCCTGAGCTGTCAACGACTTTTCCCTTGCACTTCATGCACGTGCTGATCTCCTTCGGCCCCACCAATAAATTGCCAGCCAAGTATAAATTTGTATTCACAGAAAGCTGCTTGACAAGGCTTTCAATAAGCTACCTACAGCTCAAAGTTAAATCAAATATATATGCACATGAAGGTCACATCCTGATTGGAACTGACACTAGAAGAAGCCCAACTGCATTCAAGAGGGAACTTCTCGCGTACAATAAGTACAACCTCCGGCATTTGCCACATTGTGATGCAAATGTGGTGCATGCCGACTCATTTATTCCACTTTACTTTATGTAGCTACCACGACATGCCAGCAGCGGTGCTTCAACGCCTCTAAATGGAAGTCTGTCTTTCTTTGCCTTCCCTGCGGGCCCTCCCTTTAACACCGCCCTCTGGAAAGATTTCCTGGTGAGTGGCACTTGTCCAATTGGTTTCTTCAGCTAGGGGGAAAAAAACAAGCTGCAAACGAGCTTCAAACAAGCTGCAAGTCACCTATGAGGCTCCTCCAGGCTCTTTCCTCCCAAGCAGAGGCCGAGACAAGCGGGCCGACCGCCGCGTCGACGGACCGCTAGAAAAAGGATCTCCAATCTTTA
This sequence comes from Mesotaenium endlicherianum, assembly GCA_009602735.1. Classification (NCBI taxonomy): domain Eukaryota; kingdom Viridiplantae; phylum Streptophyta; class Zygnematophyceae; order Zygnematales; family Mesotaeniaceae; genus Mesotaenium; species Mesotaenium endlicherianum. The sequence continues at coordinate 484,601 of WELA01002449.1, forward strand.
TCTTTGTCTCATTTGCGATGAATGATATGGCAACCTCCAGCGGCAGCTCGTGCTCCAACTTTCATCGCTGGCTTTGGCAATCGGAGGCTACCTCCTGCTCCAGCCCCGACGTTTTCTCACTTCTGATCTCACTCGTGGCGATAGATGGCTATCTCCTGCTGCTTGAAGTAGCGCCGGTCCTCCTCGTCGACGAGCACGAGGTTGAGGTTGTAGCGCACACTGAACTTGTTGTTGACGTTGCGATACGTGGGGGTCAGGTCGTATGGGCTCAGGAACAGCCGGATGGGTATCGACTCGCCTGCATTCAATCATCGTTCATTGTCATCCAGAACGAGCAGAGATCATCAGCACACTCGGAGCACTCGTTGCCAGGCTTATTGAAGTGTGAATGCAGCCGGATGGGTATGAACTCCCCTGCGTTTTTCAGTGAAGAAAAGAGCGGCAATTTAGTAAAGGCTTCAGTAAAGGCTTGATATAATAGAGGAAACTGTAGCTGGATGGGTATTGACTTTTTGTCTTGAAGAAGAGAAACGTTAAGTCAGTAAATGCTCAATGAGAGACAACAGCCGGATGGGCATCAACTGCTGTGAATTTGTCGTTGCAAAGAAGAGCACAAATCTAGCACACTGAGAGGGCATACGGTAGGCGCAATGTCTGATCAGATTCACACACAGACTAACAGGCGGATGACTACTAACTCATATGTCATTGAGAAGAGCAGAGACTTGGCACAATGGGAGAGCATATGGCACGCTCATTCTTTGTCCACTAAGAGCAGGTAATTTACTGAGAGCCGATAAGAAGCACAACATTTGCCCACAATTAGCACATTCTTCACACGCAAAAATTCTGCAAGAGCTTAAGAGCGATTGATTGAGCAATATGTATTGTACTAGACGAAAATATAGGAAGGAGAAAGAGATGGAAAGGGAGTGAGAGAGATGAGAGGGAGAAGCAGAGGGAGAGAGAGGGAGAAAGGGAGAGAGAGAGGGGAAGGGAGGAGGGGCAGAAGAGGCAGAAAGAGGAAGGGAGGGAGAGGGATGGGGAGGGAAGGAGGGAGGTAAGGGAGGGACGGAGGGAGGGACAGGTAAAGAGGGAGAATTAGAGAGGGAGGGAGGTAGGGTGGGAGGGAGGAGGGAGGGAGGGAGGAG
>WELA01002449.1:570134-581364 GCA_009602735.1 Mesotaenium endlicherianum
GGGGGGGGAGGGAGGGGGGGGCAGCTCTGGCGCCGCCTGCATCCCTGTGTTGGTCTCTTGGGGAGGGGACCGTGCTCACAGCGGCAGCGGCACAGCTTCAGGTCTCAGCGTCGCGGCGCTTCAGCGTTTCAGCACTTCAGCGAGACTCTCGGGCCGCCCGGGTCTCTGTGTGTCTCTTGGGGAGTGCGAGCAACCGTTGCTGCTGCTGGTGCTGCGCGCGCTGCTGCTGCTGCTGTGCCGTTTTGAGAGGCGCCACAGGGGGCCATGGCAGGCGGGCGAGCAGGTGGGCGGGCGGGCGGGCAGGCGCCGGCGGGACGTGCGCCCCGGGGGTGCTTGTTGGTTGCACCCCTTCATGCATGCACGTGCACGGGCTCGCACGCGATCAGACATCGCTCGTGCGCTCTCGCGCTGTGCACCAAAGGGAGTGACTGTCTCTGGCGCCGGGGGTCAGGGTTCCGGGGTTTATGGTTAGGGTTTCTGGGGTTCACGATTAAGGCTCCGGGGTTCCTGGTTCAGGGGCTCAAGGTATAGGGTCACGGTTTGTGTGTGCTCGGGACAGGGCTCAGCAGAGGGCTAGATTTTTTCTGAGGCTCGGGCTCAGAGGTTTAGGGTTCAGGACGCCAGGCCAGAGCAAGCACCTGGCCCTGTGGCAACAGCTGCCCCGTGGGATCGGACGGGTAGTGGGCTGCCTCTGTTCTGCTGGATTCCCATACAGCCCTTGTTCTTTCATTTACCGCTTGCTTCCCCGTGCTTCCGAGGGGGGCTCCAGCCGCAGCCCCTTTTGCCTGCAGCCCCTGAACCCGAAAAAATTTGATCCTGAAGCTTACATCCAGAACCCTAAGCCACGAACTCTAACTTCTGAATCCTAAAATTTGAGCCCTACGAGTGAGTCTGCGTCTGACTCTTGCCTCTCGCATTCTTTATGTGACCTGAAGCTAAAGTGGGGTCGGGGGGGGGAGGGGGGGGGAGGCTCTTGGGGAGTGTTGGCTGCTTCAGCCTCTTCTTTGCGCACGCTTCACGAGCCTTCCAGACCTTCCTGGCTGGGTTGGCGTCGGCGTGGGGGAGAGAGAGGGCGAATTTAGAGGTCCCCCAAGCATGGGTTTGAAGTATTAATTTCGCCCCCTCTGGAGCGGCAATCCAAATTATCTCCACATCGAGCCATGTCAAAGGTCGTGCCATTTTGTGCAAGGTCCTTCTTCGCCAATTGCGCACTCCTTCTCCCTTGCTCGTAGCCTTTCTGCGCCCGCCTGCTCTTGCAGCTGCTTTCAGAGCAGCGCTCCTTCTCTTTACATTCCCCGCTCGCGGATCTTCCTCCCCTCACTCCTCACCCAAAATTCCTCCGTCATTCGGGCTCGCTCGCTGGCGGCCCTACTCCCTTCATCACCCGCGCGACCCTGCTCAATATCTCTCTCTCTCTCTCTCTCTCTCTCTCTCTCTCTCTCTCTCTCTCTCTCTCTCTCTCTCTGTCAAGACTGTTGCAACAGGCTTCCTTTTATGTCTTCCTTTTTTGTTATTTATTACTTTGTATGCTCTTTCTATCTGGTTCCCTATTTACTCCTAACTTCTTCTATTTGATCATTTGATGATGAAGGTAGCTTCGCCTGTGAGTACAAGTTGGTGACGCCTAGCCTCACGTACGACAACGTGCGTATATCAAGCCTCTAAGGCTGTCAGGTAATTAAGTCTCGCCTAGTCTTCCTCTNCTCACTCTCTCTCTCTCACTTCATTACGCCCGCTTGCACTCGCTAACGCCAGCTCACGCTTGCTAACGCCAGCTCACGCTTGCTAACGCCAGCTCACGCCTGCTCACGGTCGCTTGCGCGTGCACGCAGGACATGCTGTATTCGGAGGGGGGCGTGACACGCAGCCAGTACCAGGAGCACTTCCACGTCAACTTTGAGCTCCCCAAGCCCGCCGCCGCCGACCCCGCGGGCGCCACGCGCCTGCTCCTCCTCGCCCCCCCGGGCGGCCGCCGCCCGCGGCTCTCGCCGCCCGGCTTGGCGAAGCTGCTGGCGCTCTTCAAGGCCGCAAACTTCTCAGTCACGCGGGCGGCGCTCGACGAAAGCACGCCGCTCAAGGAGCAAGTGCGCCTCCTCGACGAAGCGGACGTCGTGCTCGCTCTGCCCGGCATGTGCAGCAGCGAAAGCGGCGGCAGAGGCGGCGGCAGCGGCGGTAGCAGCAATAGGGACGGCGACGGGGGCGGCAGCAGTGAGGGGGGCGGGAACGGTGACGAGGGGGACGGGGACGGGGACGGGGACAGCGGCGGGGACGGGGACGAAGACGGGGACGCCTTGCTGGTGCCTCTGCTGTTTGCGCGGGAGCATGCGATCGTGTTCGAGCTCGTGCCCTATAACGTGCTAGCCGTGGAGACCTACCTGTACGCCAAGAGCGTGAAGGTGACCTACATGATGCGCCAGCTCGAGCGGGGGGCCCCTCTGGCGGCGGACAAAGCCTTTGCGGGCTTGCCGATGCAAGCGTGCGCTCTCGACGAGGCATGCCGAACATACTTCGGGAGGGAGCGCGAGGTGAATATCTCGGACGAGGACGAGGAAGCCTTGCGGGCGATGATAGAGCTTGCCAACATGATCGTCCGGGGGGCGAAGGAGAGCACCGATGCGGGGGGCAAGCGCGTCATCGAGGAGTTTGATCGCCGGTGCGTGGCGAGGATGCGCAACCAGACGTGTCACGAGGATGTGGTGTTCTCTCACCTCGCTGGGACGCCTCTGGAGTGCGTGCTGCAGTCGAAGTGCTAGCGCTGGACTTTGCTTGAGTGTATATACCTCTTTATTCTTGTATTTATTGTACCCTTATATCATTGATATGACTGATACCTTGTCCTTTTTTTGGTAAAAAGAATTACTACTTAGGGCTAGGACCCCGCGGCTTGCCACAAAATGAGAACACACAGGAGGAATCACTTCCTATATAAGTCATTTGCCAGCACTTTTTAAATTTATTGCATGTATGATGTGAGGAGTGGAATACCTGAGACGATGGTTCAGTTTAGAGCAATCATATCCCTGGAAAGCAACATGATAGGGCAACAAAGAAATGGACGATTAAGAGCTTCATTGATATTTGATTGTGCGCTTTCACAACTCGTAAGACTACGCAAGAGATAAGCATTCGTGAGCTGCTAACGGTGCCTGTTCTTGATCGAAATTCTCTCATGCGCCCAAGTTCCATGTGCATGAGAGGGGAAGGGCAAGATACTTCCAATTTGTTGGAGATATACTCATACATGGATTGCGATCATCCTAACCACATCAGACTACAACGGTAATGCCTGACATGCTAGAGCACGTTGAAAGCACTTAATGATGCTTTGCGTGCTGGCCAGTAGAGCCAATCAACTGCAAAATTGACTGATCGAGCTACAAAAAGACAAGTGAACAAGGAGGGGCGACAGTTTTGATCGAAAATCAGCAAGACTAAGGTAAGCAAGGAAAATGAAGGATACACAAATGTGGAGCTTGATTTGATTCAAACCCACGCTAGCTATGCTGGTTTCGTCTATATAGCGCCTCCCAACAATCTCCGAGGACAACTGAGCCCTACATTGCAAAAACTCACCAACCAGTCGCCAAAATCAATTACCCCTTTCACCTACTCCCTCGAGCTACCCTTTGAACTGTACCCCAACAACACCCTCTCACACCCCTCCACACCCTCCGCCGGCCGGAAAAACTTGTAGCAGCGCAGCAGGCAGGCTTTTAACGCGGGGCAAAGACCCCATGCGCTACAAGGACGCGACGGAGCGCTGCACGTGCACGTGGTCTGAAATAATCGCAATGATTTGGGCTCTTGACGGCTCTTGAGGCATAATAATGATAAGAATAACTACCACAGGCAAGATGTATGCAGATATATATACATCTCACTGGCAAGACTCCGCCGACAGCGTGGTGGAGACAACCATGCCGTCGGTGTCGTACGTTCGCACGATCCGCCGTCGGCTCTTGGGGGCAGTCCTCTTGTCATCACCCTCGGCGCGCGCGCGCTCGCGCTCGCCGCTTTCGGGAGATGGGGAGCCGGCCAATTCGATCCACCCGAGCTCGAAGAAGAAGGCTTGGCCGCGTGCGACGCACGTCGGACAGGCCATGAAAACGCCGTCGGGGAGGAGGGACACCTGGAGGCCGCCGTCGAAGCGCAGGAGCGAGCCGTTTATGGCTGCCCGGGACGTCATTTTTCTGACCGCCCCGTCCAGCATCACGTGGCTCACGTCCTGCGCGCACGACGCGACGGGCACCAAAGGAAAAAAAAAGTAAAAAAAGATAGATAGTAAATAACAAATAAGGACCTCTCCTGTGTCATTAAGAAAAAGTAATTGTAGCAGCATGGGGAAACACGGAGGGGGTGAGTGCACCACCCACGACAGTTGTGCATAAGTGCATGTGTAACCAAAGTGTGCACGCATATACGAGGCCTCATTGTGCGTGCGTCGTACAAAGCATCAGTTCAGCATGAGGACCTGCGTATCCTCGGGGGGATAGGTGAGAGTGTGTCCTCATACAGTAACTGGACGTGGGCGCATGCAAAAGCAGATATATGCAGACACGAATATGCGCGCGCACGCGTGCGTCTGTACTTGGGCGACTATGCAAGCAAGGAACATCTGGGTCCCACGCATGACCATACAAGTAAAAAATCATGGCTCATTAGACGGTATGAGTCCAGACATATATGTATGAGCACGAGTGTCGGGTGCACAGGTGTTGGGTATACTGAACTCATGCTCCAGACGCATATCTGCATGGGAAACGAGGATTTCCATCCACACCTGGGCGAGGATGCTGCTGTCCTCCCGCCGGACGTGGATGCGGACGTCGTTGACCACACAGGTGGCGCCGTACATCTTGGAGCGCCTCGCCTCGGCGACACCTGTCCACTCCCCGAGCAGCGCCTGCAGCCTTGCCTCCTTCTCCTCCTCCACCTGCCGGCGCGCACGCTCACGTGAGAAGGGGCAGGGAGAGGGGGGTATAGGGTATAAGGGAGGGTAAGCAATCATTTTGGACTTGATATTGCCCGTCAGCAGAGGGTTGCAAAACTCACTCACGGAGACGGGGGCAGGGAGAGGTGGCGCCAGGAAGGTATAAGGTTAGAAATTGGGCTTTTCGTGACGACTTGACGTTTGGTGAGGTATGGGCTGAAGCTGTCACGATGGCCAGAGCACTCTACGCTTCATCATAATCAGTTCAAAAAAGAAAAAACAAAAAACAAAGGTAGGACGGGAGAGCAGCGAACGCTAGGCCAAGGTCGTATTCTGAGGCTTGGAGTTGAGGTTTCGGGTCACTTAAAGTTTAAATAATGCAAAGAGAATGCAAAGGTTCAGTCACAAGCATAGGCGCCCCCTGCGGGGGCGATGCCTGCAGACAGCACACCCGCACAACATGAGCGTGCAATTGTGCGCTTGTGAGGAAGACTTTGCCCAGCACGCAAGAGACCCCGCACGCGCGCCCCTGTCTCTCTGAGCACCGAACGTAAAAACACGTGCAGAAGGTGGTGTGTTTCTTCGAGTGCATGCGTGTTTTGTGTGTGTACGTGCACGTGTGTGTGCATGTGCATGTGCGTGTGCGTGTGCGTGTGCGTGTGCGTGTATCTGTGTGCGTGCGTGTGCGTGCGTGTGCGTGCGTGTGCGTGTGCCTGTAAAGGCTAGCCCATAAGCACGCATACGCAGCATGCAAGCACTTATCAAAGCAGTAGAATACGGAATCCTGAGCACCCATGACAGGGCCCGCGCTCACACCTGTCGAATCTCCTCCAGGGTGAAGTCCAGGGCCCCCTTTGCCAGCCACCGGTGACTTTTTCCCGCTTCCAGGCCGCCGCGCAGCTCGGATGTGTTTCCGTCCGACCGGCGCTCGTCAAACACCCCGATCGTGTCGATCATGCCTCGCGGGTCCAATACGTGGAAGGCTCTGATTCGCCGATCGCCCGCGCCCGAGAAGAGGCAGCTCTCGCTGACCAGGGCCGGGCGGCGCGATGGCAGCTTCAGTCCCCTGCAAGCACCGCATGATGAAAGAGAAGGAAACATGGAAATGGTTACACGTACGTACGTCAATGAAGCATGTGCTTGCAAAGGAGTGAAGCACAATGTGTGTGTATCAGCGCCGCAACAGCTGGTGAATACTTAGGTAGGGAGACCCGTTGCTCCGTATGCACACACACACACACACACACACGTGTGTGCACGCAGGCATACACGCAGAGACACACAGGCCATGCGCACGCACACACGCACATGCACACACCCGCACACATGAAGTTCACCCGCACAGACACGAGCATACACACACTCAAACACACGCACACGCGCACACAAGCACGCGGACAGCGAACGCAGCACGCGCGCACAAGCACGGATACGCACACACGTGGAAACGCGTGCAGTGTTGACATCATGTATACATACATGCCCACGCGAGCCCACGGAGAAGCTTACTTTGGAAACTCCTCGTCGAAGTCGTCCTCCCCGAGTACGCCCACGCGCAGCACGCGCAGCAGCATGTCGGCCGTCTGGTGCGCGAACGAGAACGAGCCGTCGCTCTCAAAGAAGCCCATCTGCCCCCCACGGCCCCCGCGCAAGCGGCCGAGGGAATTTAGAACAGTTTTTTGAGGATGACTATCAAATAGCAGGGAGCTGCTGTGACCATCCCTGGTGTTGCCCTCCATATCATCAGAGAAATATTTTTTTTTAGATTTATTTTATATATAGATATTTTCATACTTATTCATACGTATTATATATGCGTAGATATGGATATATATACATACATGTATATATGTGTATATATGTGTATAAATGTGTATATATGTATATACTATGTACATGTAGACATGTGTATGCATACACACATACACATAAATAGGCGTCTGCATAGAGATTCATACACATTAATATACATAATATATTTATATATGTAAATAGATATACATAGATATATGTACATATATATATAAAAGATACACACAAACTCATGAGGGCAACATACACACACGCGTCCACGCACACACACACACATGGACACACAAATGGGCACACGCATGCACACGCACTAACACACGCGCACGCGCGCAGGCAAACACCACACACGATTTCGCCGCCAGCTCACCTGCTGCGTGAGGTCAACGGTCGACAAGTTGACGTCACCCATTTGGAAGTCAACCCAGACGTCGGCGTCTGCTGGCTCGCCCTGCACTTGACACTTGGAGGGCGCCTGCTTGATGCTCAGCCTGGCGGGATTGTGCAAGCGCACGCAGACGCACTCAGGGTAAGAGGGCATCGAAGCATGAGCAATCATTATCATAAGAGAAGGAAAAGAAAAGAAAGAAACAAAAAGAAAAGGAAGAAAGAAAATGAAAAGAAAGAAAGAAGGAAAGGACGCAATTTAATGTGGTTTGACGTGGAGGTGGAAGAAGAAGAATGGCCAAAGGCAAGCAGTGGAAAGAGAATAAACAGCGCACAAAAGTCTCCTCCAAGGAGGCAGTGTCTGCGGCGCAACAGCAGACGAGCAGGAGCGATAAGACGGCAGAATGGTGAGACGGCAGAAGAAGAGACAGCGGGAGGCCACGAGCGTAAGGTGGGACCCACTATTTCTAAACCCTTGCCACCCCTTCAACACATCAAGATATACAACCTTGTTTGCGCATATGCACGCCTGTGATGCTTCAATTCCTTTTTTGATTTGGTCTTTTTTTGTGTTTGAACACACAAACATATATAAAGGCTATTTTTAGCTTCCCCAGCGACCGCACCGGAGGACCTGTCGGGCCTCTCTCTGCCTGTGCTTCTCCACAGATGCTTCTTCCGCCAGAACACCGCTGGCAAAATCCATGGAGGAGCGAGAGCTAGAGAGACGCCTGTGTGGCGTGTCGCACGTGACGCGGCCACGAGAATGCTGGTGAAGATTCACAAACGCCGGTCTCTTTGCACGCATGCGGTGCGAGCGAATCGCTGGGAAAAGAGGGAATAATCTCCCAAACTTGCCGAGACCGCCGCACTCGCGCGCGTGCACACGAGGAGAGGGAGGGGGGCGAGGGAGGGGAGGGAGNCACAAATCCCCCAGGCTTCTTGTGCATCTGCTACGTGTTTTGATCGCTCTTTCCGTCTCACACGGAAGTCAACGGAAGTCAACGCTTCGTGTCGCAATCCAAGTGCCCCCCTCAATGAAAGTTCAGAACTGCCTCTTTTTAAAATGTCAGCTCTGCTACCAAGATGACGTTTGAACATTTACGTTTACACGTCAGATACATGTCTATTACAATGGATATCTACACACCTATACACATGTGCATGTGGACGCACTAGTCGGAAACAAAAGCAGGGGTGGCAACAGGCAGACCGGACGGCTTATCGAAAACCATAAAGGGTTCCCAGGCCCGCAAGGGGAGAGCTCCCAGAGTGCCAGCAATGCTTGCGCCCCATAAGGAATCCACAAAGAGACTACTACTCCCTCTCCTTCTCGCTTCCTCCCCCCTCCCCTCTTCCTCTCTTCCCGCTCCCTCTCCTCCCCTCTCCTCCCCCCTCCCCCTCTTCCCTTCCCCTCTCCTCCCCAGAGTCTCTCTCCCCTCGTCTCTCTCCCTCTCTCTTTTAGAACACTTCCCTCTCCCTCTTCAGTTCAATGCTCTCTCTCTCTCTCTCTGGCTCCCGCTCCTCCCGCCCCCATCTCTCCCTCTCCCTCTGTCCCTAAACCCTGACCCATACCCCCCCTACTGCTTCTTTCGGGCCTTGTGCCTTCCCAAAGTACCCAGTAAGGGGCTTCCTCTCTTCTTCTCTCCTCATTTGGAGGCACCCCGAGATTAAACCCGAAACCCGATGCCCTGAGGCTCCACCCTCCCCCTCCACCCCGGCCTCAGCTGCTGGACAGCTGGACATAGCCTCCCCCAAAACCTCAGAGCCACACCTTTCTGCCGGGCTAACTGCGCAGAAAATGTTTGTCAAAGGTGGTTCTGAAAATGAGGATTAGAGTTAAAAAACAAAAGCAAAATAGCAGGCCTTGGGTACTAGGAACTTCTCCGCCCGTGATCTTGTGCTTTGCTGGAAAACAAAAAGCAAAATAAAACCCAAAAAAAAGATCGAAGGAACGAAAGAACGGAAGAAGGGAAAATAAAATATCAAGGCAAGAAAAGAGTGAGGAAACACCAGCTGTCCTGCAGGCCCCTCTTGCAAAGGCCAACAGAGAGGAGGGGTAAGGACCTGCAGGGTTCAAGGTGAAGGCTTAGGGCGCGGGGTTTAAGGATCGGGGTTCGAGTGAGGGTTTAAGGGCCAAGGCTCAGAACGCACGTCTGCCGCAGGCCGATGTGGGCACCTTCGCCCACTGCCGAGCCAACGACACGTGTCTCCACGCTCTCCAGCACGCCCCCCTCGAAGTCGTATTGCTGCAACAGCATGAATGCACACATCGGGGCCACGCGTAAACGTGAACGCTCGGCACAAAGTCTGAATCCCAGCTATCATCCTTTCCTTCTTTCAGCGTGAAAACTGCCTTCGCAGATTAAGCCCCTGGAACGAGCACTGGCCACGTGCATTCGCAATTAGGCCTAACCGCCCAGGGTTTAGGCACGGAAATGGAGACTCGGGGTTTTGAGGGTACAAACAATGCCAGTGCCAATGCCAACGCCAATGCGAATGCCGATGCCAATGCCGTCCCTTCGCATGCAACACACAGGAGGCTTCACACATGCGTCCCTGGTGAAGCCTGGGGATAAAGTCTTACAGTGAAAGTGCCTTCCCAGCTCCCTGCATTCATGGAGATAAACCTCTCCAGCTTCTCTAGGTCTACACCCGGCCCAATAACCTCCTCCTCCAACTCCTCCTCCTCCTCCTCCTCCTCCACCACCACCTCCTTTTCTTTGTTTTCTTCCTCCTGCAGCTGCTTCCCGGGCTGCTTCCCAAAACCCCCAGCCCCTTTGCCCGTTGCACTACATCGCGTTCGTCGATTCTTCATCTGAAACGGCCGCTCCGAGAAACCATTGGTTTCTCGAATCCTGCTGCGGTCACTGTTTGCACGAGGGGCATCGGTCCTTGCATTTCTAGCCGAATTCGTCCACAAAACTGCAGCGATTAGGTGTTTCCTGCGCATCCGTGTGTTCGGACAGCTACCAAGGGAGCAAGAAGTAGAGATGAAATGATTGCAATTATTGGACAAAGAACCAAGCGACTTTGTTGATGTTCTTCCTGCACACTCATTGTGGCCACTGACCGTAAGCACATCGTGATCTGACGCAAAATGCCTGAAAAATTGGCATCCGCTGATATACCTCTGAGCACTCAGCGCTTCCATGAGGAACAAAAGAGCCTCCACCCAGTGCACTTACATGCTCTAATAGTAAGGAATGACGAAGAGAGTAAGAACGATGTTTGTGCTGGTTTGAGCTTATATACTGGATCACATGATTGACGTTAGCAACTGGCCGTACAGTCGTACTTGAATGATGTACTGTCATGGCGGGTCTTCGTCCGATTATATGACATGCCATGCCGATGGAAATCTTTTTTATGTTGGTAACTTGGTACGACAGTTATCCATCCGTGAACGATGAAACACGACTTTTCAACCTTTTAGCAGTTCGAAACGACAGACCGACTTTTCAAATGAGCGGCTTCTAGGTTTTGAGGTCGTGACCACCCTGAGAATGGGCAAAGGGGAAAACGGCCGTTTCGAGGCCGTTAAGTAAGGCCGGAATGTCGTTTCGAACTTTTATAGAGGTCGGAAAACATACGAAAATTTTGTGCACTTTGTAGGGCAGCATCCCGTAGCCAAAAGTAGGAAAACCTACTTTCTCTCGGAAATGTTTTACCAAATAAGTGGGGTTTTCCCACCTTTCAACAAGGTGGGTTTTCCAACCTTTCAACCAGGTGGGTTTTGACCTCCTTATGAATGGCAATTCACGAGCATGCCAATTTGGAGCTTCTTTTATAATATCATATTTATATTGATAAAATTGGTACAGACACTTAAAAATCCCAATATTAATATACTTTGCACCTCTGTAGCCACCTAATAAAAAAGTAAGAGCTAAGCTCTATCTCACAAGCATGACAGTAACCAAGTCTGTCCTACATCCTAGCGTCTAAGAGCTCATTATCCAGCTACGGGGGATGCAACCACCTCGTGGAAGTGCCTCTACCACCTCTTATTTGCCGCATTCTCCCTGCAAAAAAAAAACACATAATGTAAATTGTCCATTAAATAGAGAGAGAGAGAGAGAGAGAGAGAGAGAGAGAGAGAGA
>WELA01002483.1:0-10697 GCA_009602735.1 Mesotaenium endlicherianum
TTCAACTCCTCGCTCTCCAAATAAGACAAGCCATATGTGCGTTGCCAGGGTGGCTGGCTACCAGGTAATAGATCAATTCTATGATCTACTTCCCTTTTCGGGGGTAGTCCTGGAGGCATGTTAAACACATCAGTGTACTGAGCAACAATTTTTGCAGCAGTAGGGTCACCGAGTTGCCGAGCTTTACGCTCTTCCTTCCAGTAAAGCCACCAGTCTGCGGCACTGCCTTTCAGTAGCGCACCGGTGTGCCTGACCTTCTCGTAATCTTGCAGTTCTGGGTAATTCTCCAGCCACTGCTCAACATCCGCGAGAATCTTGATCAGGTAATATTTTCTGATTCCCTCAAGATCATAGTCCTGGGGAGGTTTCGGCTTGGGTTTACTAGGCCCTCGGCCACCACCACTAGTGGTGTGAGACCCCAGTTGGTCTCTGTCCCGGAGTAGGGACATTATGATTCTTTTGTCCTCCTGCTGGGACTGATACATGGTCGCCATTTGCGACTGCATCTGAACGAACAATGCTCCCAAGTCTACATTTTGGGGTGGTAGATTAGCAAATGCAGCAGCAGCATTGGCATCTACTCGCTGAGTAGTGTCCTCAACAATCCCTCTTGCTCCTGCAGCAGCAATTCCTGCCGCATTCAGCCGGTCACGTATTTGACCTAGGGGTACATTGAGTTGTACGGCAGGAGGTGGGTTCAGAACATTGGCCCTTGATGCCATAAGTTCTTCCACAGTGCGCTCGTCAGCTGGCTGTCCTTCCCTCCTTTGTATATCTTCAGCGGCCTTTGCTACTTGTTCAGCTTCTAGTCTGGCTATCTCCTCCTCAGCTTGCTGAGCTGCGACTGAGGCAATAGCAGCTGCCTCATCTGCAGCCTCCCTAGCTGCAGTATCCGCTACTGCTTCCGAATAGGTACGGCTTCCCGCTACATGGCTTTCCGCCTGGTTTTCGACATTCTCGTTATCCTGGTTCTCCATGTCTCGGGAGTTGCTAGTTTGAGACCTTGTCCTTACCATACAAAGAAGACTGTGATAACTGCTCCGATACCACTGAAATGAATCGACTTACCAAATAGCGATTAACAATTAATAAAGATCTTTATATCAGCAAGTAATCTTTATGGTATTTCCGTTAACTAGTTAAACGGCAAAGGACAATACACTAGCAGGGAATACTACTCGTAAGTCAAATGCGAGTAAACTAGCATCAATGATGCAAATCAGTAAACTCATACATAAGCAAGGTTAGAAGACAGTGCGTATCAATGGCTTCTTGCCTTGGATTCAGATCACTCTCAGTAAGCTGTACAAGAGAGTTGGCCTCGTTTCCGAATTCCGAACTCGAGAGCAATGCCTAGCGTATGTACATGGAATGAGTTTACTATTCAACGGTTAGTGCGATGGCACCGCCTACCCGGGAGTTAACCACGTTGGTAGGACCTCGGTTAAACAAATCCACCGCCATCTCCCATCATCCCGAATAGCCATCCATCATAGGGATGTCATCTGGCTATTCATCTAGCATATCGCACTTAGATGCATATCAAGGTAGTTCGCTGCTACCCAGTACGGAAGTCAGCTTGCTGTCAAAGAATGTGTCAGCAAGCTGACTCATATGGACTTTCAGCCAGCTGCTTTCGACTGAGTCAGCAAACTGATAATTATGTAAAGTCCAGCAGACTGACTATTAACTAAAGTCTAGCAGATTGACTAATAACTAAAGTTCAGCAGGCTGAACTTAATTAATATTATATTTAAATGAATATTATATCTACTAATATACTGATTCATTACAGTCCGTTACATCTTTGGCCTCAAACCCAAGGTGGCAAAGGAAGTGGAGTCACGCGACTTGACGGACTTCTCAAAGATCATTGAAGTGGCCCAAAAGGTGGATACCTTGGATTTCAAGCACTCCGTGCCTTCATCTTCACGGGTACCGACGACGCGGGTGTTCGCAGCCCCTTCCACATCCGAATCTGGACCCACACCCATGGAAATTGGAGTTATTAAAAGGGACCTTGCGGCTGCCCGGAAGAGTGGAAGACCCTCCAATGACACTTATGATGCAAGAAACCAGCAAGGAGTGAAAGCAAGACTCTCCCCGGCTGAAAAAGAAGCTCTCATGACGGCTGGACTATGCTTCTATTGCAAGGAAAAGGGCCATCGTGCACTTTCATGCCCCAAAAAGTTGTCAAAAAACGGACAGCGCCGGTAGGCCAGGAGCCTACCACCCCAAGACCCACTTCACGAGAAGGCAACACGCCAAGTGAGGTAGAGACCCCCATTGAAGACGACGTTCCAGCCCCAATGAGTTTGAGAGGTTACCTTGGAGGAGAGAAGGTCCACATCTTGGTGGATAGCGGAGCTCAAGGCAACTTCATTGCTGCAGATTTTGCCACCAAGCACGGTATTACTATGCGAACTCTTGACCACGACGAGGAGATTATGATGCCCGATGGATTCTCCTATACTACCCCTTCCAAGAAGACGTACCCCTTGGCACTCTCTATCAAGTCCTTCAAGGATAGAGTAGTGTTCTCCCCCATGCAATTGGGCAAGTACGACGTCATCCTAGGGACGCCTTGGTTGACCAAGCACAACCCCCAAGTTGATTGGAGGACCGGTACTATCAAGATCAAGAATGACATCACTTCAAGAATCTGTATTTTGCGCGCAATCCAGAATATCCAGACCCAAGACATCGAGAAGCCGGCACACGAGATACTATTGTCCGCCCTCCAACTCAAGAGACTTGTGAGGAAGGGACACGAGCTTCTTTTGGCCTTGATCACGCCAAAAGACATCAAGAAAGACATTGAGAGTCAAGAAGGCAGTCCCGTACCCAAGGAGATACAAGAAGTCTTAGAGGACTACAAAAAAATATTCTCCCCGGAATTGCCCAAGGGCCTAACCCCCAAAAGATTTGTAGACCACAAGATAGAGTTGGAGCCCGGAAGCAAGCCCATCTCTCGGCCTACGTTCAAAATGTCATACACGGAGCTAGACGAAGTCAAGAAGCAAATCAAGGAGCTACTGGAGCATGGCTTCATTCGACCTAGCAAGTCGCCATTTGGAGCCCCGGTGCTATTTGTCAAGAAGAAAGATGGTACCTTGAGGATGTGTGTGGACTATCGCGCCCTCAACAAGATCACCATCAAGAATCGATACCCGCTGCCGCGCATGGATGAGCTCATGGACCGGCTGGTTGGAGCCAAGTACTTCACGAAGATTGACTTACGGAGCGGCTACCACCAGATTCGCATCGCAGAACCGGACATAGAGAAGACGGCATTCAGGACAAGATATGGACATTTTGAGTTCATGGTCCTGCCATTTGGACTCACCAACGCGCCAGCAACTTTCATGACTATGATGAACACCATATTTCAGCCCATGTTGGACAGATTTGTGGTGGTATTCATCGATGACATCCTTATCTACAGCAAGACCCTTGAAGAGCATGCGAGACACTTGAAAGAAGTCCTTGAAGTATTGAAGCAAAACAAGCTATTTGCGAAGGAGTCAAAGTGCGAGTTTGCCAAACAAGAAGTGGAGTTCCTAGGTCTCCACGTGACTGCTGATGGCATCAAGATGGACCCCAAGAAGACCACGGTGGTGGAGGAATGGCCAACCCCCACGACCAAGAAAGAACTCCAGTCATTCTTGGGATTTGCCAATTGGTACAGAAAATTCATCCAAGGCTTCTCGCACATAGCAGCCCCCCTGACAGATCTACTCAAGAAGGACAGGCTATATACATGGACCGAGAAAGAGGAAGAGGCATTTCAAGAGTTAAAGCGAAGATTGACCACATCCCCGGTGCTCACACTCCCAAGTCCAAACCCAGATTGGCCCTTCCACGTCATCACCGATGCATCTTCCTATGCAATAGGAGCAATCCTGCTTCAAGACCAAGGCAAGGGACTGCAGCCCATCGCCTACGAGTCAAGGAAGCTAAATCCAGCCGAGCAAAATTATACAACCACGGAGCGAGAGGCATTGGCGATTGTACATGCCTTGAAGGTTTGGCGCTGCTACGTTGAAGGACGCAAAGTACTGGTCACCACGGACCACGAGGCGTTAAAGCACCTCCAAACGCAGCCGTATCTCTCAAGGAGACAAGCAAGATGGAGCGGATACTTGCAACAATACAACATCACGATTCAGTACCAGCCCGGCAAGACAAACCCGGCTGACCCCCTCTCAAGACTGCAATTAAATGCAGTGATGGTATCCCTGAAGACAGATCTGGAAGCTCGATTTTCAGCCGCCTATGAAAGAGACCCTTACTACAAGAACGGAGAAGCAGCCTTGGACCCATGCAAGAAGCAAGAAGGCAATTATTGGGTGAGGCAAGATACGGGCCAGAGATGTGTTCCTAATGACTTAGACCTCCGGCTCTTGCTTCTACGAGAAGCACACGACAACCCTCTTGGAGGACACTTTGGAATCCTAAGGACCACGGGCGTTCTAGCTAGGACTTATTGTTGGCCAGGCATGTCTAAGCAAGTCAAGGAGTACTGCAGGAGCTGTGACACATGCCAAAGAATCAAGCCATCATCGCAAAAGGCGGGAGGACTCCTCCAACCACTACCAATCCCCGAAAGACAATGGACGGACATCTCAATGGACCTTATCGTGGACTTGCCCGTGACACCTCGAGGCCATAATGCAATACTCACGGCGGTGGACAGACTTACCAAGATGGCTCATTTTATTCCCACGACGACTAAGGCTACAGCACCACAACTTGCAAGACTCATCTTTGACAACATCTTCCGACTCCATGGACTACCATCAAGAATTGTGTCAGATAGAGATCCAAGATTCACAAGCCATTTCTGGAAAAATCTCTTCAAGAACTTGGGTACATCGCTGGATATGTCTACTGCCTACCACCCACAATCAGATGGGCAAACCGAGCGTATGAATCGTACCCTAAAGACCTCTCTAAAGGCCTACGTGTCTACCCTCGAGCAAGACTGGGACATGTACTTGACCCCCCTCGAGTTTGCCTACAACAACACTACGCAGGCCTCTACCCAAGAGTCCCCATTCTTCCTCAACTATGGCTTCCATCCGACCACGCCACTGAGCTTCACGGCTGGCCATGATGAAGTACCTGCAGCCACAGATTTTATGGAGACATTAGAAGCAGCCCTTACAGCAGCGAAGAAAGCTCTACAACACGCGCAAGATGCTCAAGCAAGAGTGGCGAACAGATCCAGAAGAGAAATTACGTACAGAGTGGGTGACAACGTGTTACTATCATCCAAGAACATTTCCCTGAACAACAGGCCTGCCGGCAGCAAGTTCTCTCCCAAGTATTTGGGACCCTTCAAGATTATCCAGCAAGTCAACCCCGTTGCTTTCAAGCTAGAACTTCCCCAGACTATGCACATCGACCCCGTATTCCACGCTTCCCTCTTCAAGCCATATGTGCAACCCGACAACAAGTTCCCAGGACGTGTGACAACCCCACCAGCCCCAACAATAGTGGATGATCATTTGGAGTACGAAGTGGAAGACATAGTGGCTATGAGAAATTTCAGGAGACAGCAGCAATACTTGATCAAGTGGAAAGGATATCCAGATTCGGAGAATAGTTGGGTGGCGGCGCACTACCTTGACAAAGTTCAGAGAAAGTTGAAGCGCTTCCATGCCGCCAACCCCCATCTTGGACCAGCCCCAAGTCTCTCTACTAAAAGCCCGAAGACTTCAAAGAGGCAGCCTGCCACCATCAAGAAGCAGCAGAAGACCCCTTGGAGGCAGCCTGCAAGAACAAGAAAGAGGAAAAATTGACAGTAGACACTCTTCTCTTCTCGCAGTTTCTGGACAGAAAACTAATACTGCTACTGGTGATATGTCTCTGCATAATAGATTCTGAAACTTTTCAAGGCTGTAGTCCATGAGTAGCCGGTCATTTAGAGTCCAAGTTTGCTCAATTTGGAGCACTGGTGAGAGAGATTTGATGCTCTAAGTAGCAGGGGGTCAGGCTGCTGGCATTGTTGGGACAGAATATGCCTTCTGACATTGTGCCCTCCCCTGAACTTGGAATGCTCTGAAACTCAAGACTTTGGTAGAACATCTTACGGCGCCCAGTTTGAGATTTAGTTTGGAGCATTTGGAGAAGTATAGAAGGACTTATGATTTTCAGAAATTTCTGCACAGATTTGGAGTGCCTACTCTCTCAGCTCTCAACGACAGTCCAGAAATTAGAATGCTCTCAAATTTGGTGACCCGGTAGAGTTCTCCGACGCGGTCCGTCTGGCACTCGAATTTTTAGATATGGAGCAGTTCTGGCCAATGGAATTTTTGAATTCGTGGCAGATTCTGGGCCAGCTTGTACAATTTTCTTCATCATTAAGGAGTAGGGTAGCCAATAAGGTCACACCACCTACGACCTTGCCTAGTCTACCTTACATGTGTAGCACCTGACTTGGCGCCTTTGACTAGTCCTCTTCACATGTGTGGCATCTGACTTGAAACTGTTGACTAGTTTGCTCCACATGTGTAAGACCTGACTTGACGCGCCGAGACGTCGCTTTTTCTATCGGGGGGGTGATGTAGTGATTTGAGTTATTATATATTAGTTTGCATATATTTTAATGTTTTCAAATATATTTGGAGTAGTATTGTGTGGAGTCAAGTGTGAATAGGTATTCTAGTAACTTGGTTCATGTCAAGGCATTTTCGAAGTTAGAGGAAAGACCTAGAAGAACTCCATGTGGCAGAAGTCAAATGTGCCATTTTTAGGTCAAAAAGACATGTGTACATTATTCTAGAAAGAGGTGGCAAGTTTTGGGATGTGTTGGGTGCCAACACATCAACATACACTTTCCTAGAAATTACTTATGTAGCAAGTATATAAACAAGAGCTAGAACATAGAAAGACATTCCAGAATCACTCTTGTACTTGCCAAAATCCAGAAATATATTAACTTTCAAGAAGCCATCTCTCTTTCAAGAAGCTACCACTTGTGTTCAAAGATCCTTCTCTTGAATAGATAAACTATTCTGTTTTACTAAGTACTTTATCTATCTGTTTCACTACAGAGACCATCGACATTATAGACGTTCCCGCAATGCATGGCTTGAATGATCTTGTTCAGTCCGATGCACAAACATTCTTCTTGCTAGCTTGGGGTTACAGTGCGAAAGTCTTACCAGGGATCTATGCACGCTGTTGTCATTGGCTTGCTAGGTGCTTGCTGCAATTGCAATAGGTGCCATATATGTGCCTTTAGAGAGGAACTCGATTCTGAGCTATACTGCGTTTGCCCATTGTCATTGGTTGAGTCTTTGTAATCCCAATGTTTGCCTTACCCTCCCGGGAACTATGTAAGATGGAGTCATCAAATCTTGAGTAGACTGATGCAGCTAGGGTGTGGTGTTTGCCACGCGTAGCTTAAGCTCATTAAAGGCAACTTACACACTTGTTTGTTGTCTGTTCAGACTGAGACCAGCAAGCAGAGTGTGAAGCGATGGTGCATACAAGTCGAGAGAGGCCGAGGAGTTGGCATGCTGGACGCTGCCACGTGACGCTTCCCCACCTGTCCTCTGGGCAACTTCAGGCAGGAAGGCCTGAAGGAGGGAGTATCTCGAAACATCAGAACTATGATACAGTTGGTTGTTTCTGGTCCCTCTTCTCTTTGATTGTTGACTCTCACCATTGGGTGGTTGTCATTTTGGTGTATGTCTTGCTAGGATAACCAGTATGAGTCATTGTATGTAAGCATTGGTAGAGTCAGCTAACTGAGCTACTTCTTGGTATGGATGAACTTGCTAATAGGGTCGGTTGTCTTCATCTCATAGCAAGCTATCTACACTCTCGAATGGAGGGATGTAATACGCTGGCTTGAGTTTGGGTTATTCATGGATAGAGCTTTGTGGTGAGAGGGTCTGAATGGCAGTACACTCTTCCCTATGCCACTCTGGTCATTGATCCAATTTTGAAAAATGGACTATTTTTTGAAAGGGGGGGACTTTTTTTACTTTTTTTTTTACTTTTTTTTTGCTTACTTGCGTGTTTTCACTTTGTGTCCTCTCTCGGTATTTATTTGTTGATTCTCCTCCACCCACTCGTACCTCCGCAATCCTCCGTGACTGTCACTCTGTGTGGTTTCTATGATGCGGAGTTGTACGCACTTTTTGGTGTGCTTATGTGGTTCAAGCTGTCGGGTCGACAGCTATTTAAGTTGGGTCGAGGGAGATGGGATGTGTATTAGAAGTATTGAGTAAGCTGTGCTTACCTGCATACTCAGCAGCAAGTCTATGTACTATCCGAGTCATACACTGCCACGTCCTATGTATATACTGCATTAATATCAGGAGCATCAATGACTGACTGGTGTAAATGTGAGTTGCAGTACACTGTTGGAGCAAGTGTACGTACTAACTGAGTAAGTACATTGCCATAAGTTGGATTGGGTAGCAATGATGCATTGCACATCAGGAAACTGCTTGAGGTGACCAGCATATTGCTCAAAACCATACGTTTCTTTGAACTTAGAGTGTTCTGAAAATGTGGTTAAAATTTAAAATTTTCATTGGCTCATTAACCTGATGTTACTCATCTTGTGAGGGCATTCAATGCCATCAAACCAGTTGGTCTCCCTTTTCCTTCAGTACGCTGAATTTTGAGCAGGTACCTAAGTCACAAGAAATTGCTTGTGAGGAGCCTTTCAAGGTGTGAGCACGGCAGGAATTGAAGACCAAGAGAAGGAGAACAGGCTTAGTTCAATACGCTGAACTTTAATAACATTCTTTCATTGTTTGACCTCAAAAGGAGGCTGTTCAATTTGGATGTTGTTTGCATGGTGTGAGGTGCTCTATTACGTCTTGCAACCGGAAGGACTATTGTGAGTAGGGGTAAGTCCATGCATGTCTTCAGTTAATGATTGTGAAGTTAGATGGTTGCTTGCATGACAATTTGTTGTGATTGATTTTTACTTGCACTGGGTAGGTTAATATATCACGCTCATGTATTGCTTCCTTGCTTTGCTTCACCTAGTTGACTGAAGTGTATTATTAAATAAAAGTATCATATGCTGAGTGTTGTCAAGGCGACAGCGATTTAAGTTGGGGAGATTGTAATGAATCAGTTCATTATTTTTTTAATTAATTGCATACATAAATATAACACTAAAGAAATATTATGTCTATATACTCACATGTGCGAGTTCATCTAAAAGAATGTATGTCGATGAAATGCAAGTTTACTTTGTCATTTTGGTCAGCAGGATGACTTTTGTACCGTAGTGTAGTTTGCTGACTTTGTTGAAAAGGTCAGCAGGATGACTTTTGTATCATAGTGTAGTTTGCTGAGATTTATGTATCAATTGTATACAGCATATAATATCAGTAGGTTGACATATAGTAAGCTCGCTTGATATGAGTCAATATACTTAGCTTCAGTACGCTGAGGATAGACATATTCATTTAGATTGTTATTTGTAGATTGGCACATGTGACCGTAGTATACTAAAAGTCGGGAGGTCGACTGAGATTCGGTACACCGATGTCCTACCAGTGTGGTTAACTCCTGGGTGGGCGGAGCTGTCGTCAGTCAATCAAACAGTTAGGACTTCAGTCGACCGACCAATTAATATGGTCGTTATACCTAGATCCGTGGTCCCAACTTAACGGGTTTCCCATGAAACGGCGCACCTTACGCCGTGGTCAACCAGGTGGTCACTAGGTACATAGCAGGCTGGAATCTTGTGGTCCCTCATTCTGGACAGTAGGCTTTACAGTCGGATTTCTACTTGCAAGTGATATGTGCACTTTTTGGGTTCGTTCTAATGACCAGCCTTCACGGAAATTGACATGGCTGCTTCGTCTGCACTCCAAATGGAGCGAACTAGGACTTTTTGGTCTCGTCAAGATGCATCCGTTGCCGTTGAGTTTGCTCAATTTGAAGTAGTATTAACAGGGTTATGCCCTCCGACATTTCGGGGTCACACAGCGGACAGATTCCACGATTTTTGCACCTAAGTCAATGGGATGTGTTTGAGCTACTTTATGGTCATCTAAATGAGAGCGCCTTTGCTATTCAGTCCCCTGATGTTAAGTATGTGCTTACACATGCTTGTATGCCTGGTAGGCAAGAGGTCATGAGTTTCTAAAGGAGAAGCTCTAGTCCTCAAGCTCGCCTCTTTCTTGTGCCTTGCATTCGCGTGCAACTATGGCACACTACGATAAGTGAGTCAAGGGTTATAGATGAGTAAACGGAATTCATTATAAGGGCGAAGATTGCTCCCCGATTTCACAGGCTTCCACCTATCTCTGATTTTTTATATTTAAATGAAATATATTAATCTTGAATAAGCAAGATTCATTTCTTCCTACCAATATGCTTAACTCCTGAGTAAGCAATGTGATTGCACTGCAAACCAACACTGAACCTATTCCTTCTCCATATGCTAAATTCGCCACCAAGTTGGGCATTGGAAGGCGACAGTGACCCTCTGCACATTGTACTAAAGACTATAAAAACGGTTGCATACTATTCAACAAATTGCTTACCTTATGTGAGAGTATAGTGGTTGCGAGTTTGATGCTCGTTTACTTCTGAAGACATCATAATGATAACTTATCGACAAGAGAGAGAGAGAGTGTATGAGTGTGTATGTGCGTGTGTGTGTGTGAGAGAGAGAGAGAGAGAGTGAGAGAGAGAGAGAGAGAGAGAGAGAG
>WELA01002483.1:11371-37052 GCA_009602735.1 Mesotaenium endlicherianum
AGAGAGAGAGAGAGAGAGAGAGAGAGAGAGAGTGAATGTAGTGAAACAGATAGATAAAGTATTCAGTAAAATAGAACACTTTATCTATTCAAGACAAGGATCTTTGAACACAAGTGGTAGCTTCTTGTAAGAGAGATGGCTTCTTGAAAGTTAATATATTTCTAGAATTCGGCAAGTACAGGAGTGATTCTGGAATGTCTTTGTATGTTCTAGCTCTTGTTTACATACTTGCTACATAAGTAATTTCTAAGAAGGTGTATGTTGATGTGTTGGCACCCAACACATCCCGAAACTTGCCACCTCTTTCTAGAATAATGTACACATGTCCTTTTGACCTAAAAATGGCACATTTGACTTTTGCCACATGGAGTTCTTCTAGGTCCATCCTCTAACTTCGAAAATGCCTTAGAAGGTTCAAAGGACATGAACCAAATTACTAGAGTACCTATTCACACTTGAATCCAATCAATACTTCTCCAAATATATTTGAAAACATTAAAATATATGCAAACTAATATATTATAACTCAAATCACTACATCACCCCCTCGACAGATAAGCGACGTCTCAGCGCGTCAAGTCAGGTCTTACACATGTGGAGCAGATTAGTCAACAGCTTCAAAACAGATGCCACACATGTGAAGAGGATCAATCAAAGGCGCCAAATCAGGTGTTACATATGTAAGGTAGACTAAGCAAGGTCGTGGGTGGTGTGACCTTATTGGCTAGCCTACTCCTTGATGATAAAGAAAATTGTACAAGTTGGCCCAGAATCTGCCCAAATTCAAAAACTCATAGCGTCCACAAAACTGCCACAAATCTAAAAATTCTAGTGCCAAACGAACCGCGTCAAAAAACTCTACTGGTTCACCAAATTTGAGAGCAATCTAATTTCTGGAGTGTTGTTGAGGGCTGAGAGAGTAGGCACTCCTCCACATCTGTGCAGAAATTTCTGAAAATCTTAAGTCCTATACTTCTCCAAATTTTGCAAAGTAAGTCTCAAAATGGACGCTGTAAGACGTTCTATCAAAGTCTTGAGTTTCAGACCGTTCCAAGTTCAGGGGAGGGCACAATATCAGGAGGCATATTCTGCCCTAATAATGCCAGCAGCCTGACCCCCTTCTACTTAGAGCATCATCTCTCTCTCACCAGTGCTTCAAATTGAGCAAACTTGAACTTTCAATGACTGGCTACTCATGGACTACAGCCAAGTAACTTTTCAGAATTTATTATGCAGAGATCAATCACCAGTAGCATTTTTAGTTTTTTGTCCACAAACTGCGAGAAGAAAAGAGTGTCTACTGTCAATTTTTCCTTTTTCTTGTTCTTGCAGGCTGCCTCCGAGGGGTCTCTGCTGCTTCGTGATGGTTGTCGGCTGCCTCCCTGAAGGCTTAGGGCTTCTAGTAGAGAGACTTCGGGCTGGTCCAAGATGGGGGTTGGCGGCATAGAAGCGCTTCAACTTTCTCTGAACTTTGTCAAGGTAGTGCGTCGCCTCACAACTATTCTCCGAATCTGGATATCCTTTCCACTTGATCAAGTATTGCTGCTGTGTCCTGAAATTTCTCATAGCCAGTATGTCTTCCACTTCGTACTCCAAATGATCATCCATTATTGTTGGGGCTGATGGGATTGTCACACGTCCTGGGAACTTGTTGTCGGGTTGCACATATGGCTTGAAGAGGGAAGCGTGGAATACGGGGTCGATATGCATAGTCTGGGGAAGTTCTAGCTTGAAAGCAACGGGGTTGACTTGCTGGATAATCTTGAAGGGTTCCAAATACTTGGGAGAGAACTTGCTGCCAGCAGGCCTATTGTTGAGAGAAATATTCTTGGATGATAGTAACACGTTGTCACCCACTCTGTACGTAATTTCTCTTCTGGACCAGTTTGCAACTCTTGCTTGAGCATCTTGCGCCTGTTGTAGAGCTTTCTTCGCTGCTGTAATGGCCGCTTCTAATGCCATAGTTGAGGAAGAATGGGGACTCTTGGGTAGAGGCCTGCGTCGTGTTGTTGTAGGCAAACTCCAGGGGGGTAAAGTACATGTCCCAATCTTGCTCCAGAGTAGACACGTAGGCCTTTAGGGAGGTCTTTAGGGTATGATTCATACGCTCGGTTTGCCCATCTGATTGCGGGTGGTAGGCAGTGGAAATATCCAGCGATGTACCCAAGTTCTTGAAGAGATTTTTCCAAAAATGGCTTGTGGATCTTGGATCTCTATCCGACACAATTCTTGATGGTAGTCCATGGAGTCGGAAGATGTTGTCAAAGATGAGTCTTGCAAGTTGTGGTGCTGTAGCCTTAGTCGTCGTGCGAATAAAATGAGCCATCTTNAATGAGCCATCTTAGTAAGTCTGTCCACCATGTGAGTATTGCATTATGTCCTCGAGGTGTCACGAGCAGGTCCACGATAAGGTCCATTGAGATGTCCGTCCATTGTCTTTCGGGGATTGGTAGTGGTTGGAGGAGTCCTCTCGCCTTTTGTGACGATGGCGTGACTCTTTGGCATGTGTCACAGCTCCTGCAGTACTCCTTGACTTGCTTAGACATGCCTGGCCAACAATTAGTCCTGGCTAGAACGCCCGTGGTTGTTAGGATTCCAAAGTGTCCTCCAAGAGGGTTGTCGTGTGCTTCTCGTAGAAGCAAGAGCTGCAGGTCTAAGTCATTAGGAACACATCTCTGGCCCGTGCCTTGCCTCACCCAATAATTGCCTTTTAGCTTCTTGTACGGGTCCAAGGCTGCTTCTCCATTCTTGTAGTAAGGGTCTCGTTCATAGGCGGCTGAAAATCGAGCTTCCAGATATGTCTTTAGGGGTGTCATCACTGTGTTTAATTGCTGTCTTGAGAGGGGGTCAGCCGGGTTTGTCTTGCCGGGCTGGAACTGAATCATGATACTGTATTGTTGCAAGTATCCGCTCCATCTTGCTTATCTCCTTAAGAGATACGGCTGCGTCTGGAGGTGCTTCAACGCTTCGTGGTTCGTAGTGACCAGCACCTTGCGTCCTTCAACGTAGCAGCGCCAAACCTTCAAGGCATGTACAATCGCCAATGTCTCTCGCTCCGTGGTTGTACAATTTTGCTCGGCTAGATTTAGCTTCCTTGACTCGTAGGCAATGGGCTGCAGTCCCTTGCCTTGGTCTTGAAGCAGGATTGCTCCTATTGCATAGGAAGATGCATCGGTGATGACGTGGAAGGGCCAATCTGGGTTTGGACTTGGGAGTGTAAGCACCGGGGATGTCGTCAATTTTTGCTTCAGTTGTTGGAATGCTCCCTTCTTTTTTTTTGGTCCAAACATATGGCTTGTCTTTCTTCAGTAGATCCGCGAGAGGGGCTGCTATGTGCGAGAAGCTCTGGATGATTCTCCTGTACCAATTGGCAAATCTCAAGAATGATTAAAGTTCTTTCTTGGTTGTGGAGGTTGGCCATTCCTCCACCACCGTGGTCTTCTTGGGGTCCATCTTGATGCCATCAGCAGTCACGTGGAGACCTAGGAACTCCACTTTTTGTTTGGCAAACTCGCACTTTGACTCCTTTGCAAATAGCTTGTTTTGCTTCAAAACTTCAAGGACTTCTTTCAAGTGTCTCGCATGCTCTTCAAGGGTCTTGCTGTAGATAAGGATGTCATCGATGAATACCACCACAAATCTGTCCAACATGGGCTGAAATATGGTGTTCATCATAGTCATGAAAGTTGCTGGCGCGTTGGTGAGTCCAAATGGCAGGACCATGAACTCAAAATGTCCATATCTTGTCCTGAATGCCGTCTTCTCTATGTCCGGTTCTGCGATGCGAATCTGGTGGTAGCCGCTCCGTAAGTCAATCTTCGTGAAGTACTTGGCTCCAACCAGCCGGTCCATGAGCTCATCCATGCGCGGCAGCGGGTATCGATTCTTGATGGTGATCTTGTTGAGGGCGCGATAGTCCACACACATCCTCAAGGTACCATCTTTCTTCTTGACAAATAGCACCGGGGCTCCAAATGGCGACTTGCTAATCGAATGAAGCCATGCTCCAGTAGCTCCTTGATTTGCTTCTTGACTTCGTCTAGCTCCGTGTATGACATCTTGAACGTAGGCCGAGAGATGAGCTTGCTTCCGGGCTCCAACTCTATCTTGTGGTCCACAAACCTTTTAGGAGGTAGGCCCTTGAGCAATTCCAGGGAGAATACTTCTTTGTAGTCCTTCAAGACTTCTTGTATCTCCTTGAGAACGGGGCTGCCTTCTTGACTCTCGATGTCTTTTTTGATGTCTTTTGGCGTGATCAAGGCCAAAAGAAGCTCGTGTCCCTTCCTCACAAGTCTCTTGAGTTGGAGGGCGGACAATAGTATCTCGTGTGCCGGCTTCTCGATGTCTTGGGTCTGGATATTCTGGATTGCGCGCAAAATACAGATTCTTGAAGTGATGTCATTCTTGATCTTGATAGTACCGGTCCTCCAATCAACTTGGGGTTTGTGCTTGGTCAACCAAGGCAACCCTAGGATGACGTCGTACTTGCCCAATTGCAAGGGGGAGAACACTACTCTATCCTCGAAGGACTTGATAGAGAGTGCCAAGGGGTACGTCTTCTTGGAAGGGGTAGTATAGGAGAACCCATTGGGCATCATAATCTCCTCGTCGTGGTCAAGAGTTCGCATAGTAATTCCGTGCGTGGTGGCAAAATCTGCAGCAATGAAGTTGCCTTGAGCTCCGCTATCCACCAAGATGTAGACCTTCTCTCCTCCAAGGTAACTTCTCAAACTCATTGGGGTTGGAACGTCGTCTTCAACGGTGGTCTCCACCTTACTTGGCCTGTTGCCTTCTTGTGAAGTGGGTCTTGGGGTGGTAGGCTCCTGGCCTACCGGCGCTGTCCGTCTTTTGACAACTTTTTGGGGCATGAGAGTGCACGATGGCCCTTTTCCTTGCAATAAAAGCATAGTCCAGCCGTCATGAGAGCTTCTTTTTCAGTCGGGGAGAGTCTTGCTTTCACTCTGAAATGAATCGACTTACCAAATAGGCGATTAACAATTAATGAAGATCTTTATATCAGCAAGTAATCTTTATGGATTTTCCGTTAACTGGTTAAACGGCAAAAGGACAACTCACTAGCAGTGAACAACACTCGTAAATCAAATGCAAGTAAACTAGCATCAATAATGCACTCAGTAAACTCATACATAAGCAAGGTTAGAAGACGGTGCGTATCAATGGCTTCTCGCCTTGGATTCAGATCTCTCTTAGTAAGCTGTACAAGAGAGTTGGCCTCGTTTCCGAATGCCGAACTCGAGAGCAATCCTAGCATATGTACATGGCATGAGTTTACTGTTCAACGGCCAGTGCGATGGCATCGCCTACTCGGGAGTTAACCACGTTGGTAGGACCTCGGTTAACCAAATCCACCGCCATCTCCCATCATCCCGAATCGCCATCCATCATAGGGATGTCATCTGGCCATTCATCTAGCATACCACACTTAGATGCATATCGAGGCCGTTCGCTGCTACCGAGTACGGAAGTCAGCTGGCTGTCAAAGAATGTGTCAGCAAGCTGACTTAAGCTGACTTCAGCCTGCTGCTTTCGGCTGAGTCATTAAATTTTTGTTTTGTATGTGCGACACTTGCAATCTCTTCAACTTTTTTAAGAATAATTTATTAAGAAAATGCTTACACTTGACGATGTTAATTTTGCTATGTTTTACATTCAAATACATCCTACTAAAAAGTATATACGCTTTGCATCAAGAGTTGACATGATGCATGTGTAACCAAATATTTAACTGACAAACATGGAATACACTAATTATTTTAAATGTCATCAAATTTGAATGATTTCAAAATTATTCTTCATGAATTAGTCCATAAAGAGACAAATTACTACATAGAATAAGAGATGGAAAAGAGAAAAAAAAAATAAAAAAAATTTAAATTTCAAGCAAATAGTTGGTCACTTTGCATCAAATATTTCAAAATAAGATGTTGAGATTTTTGGTGCATAAGACAAATATAAACTCTTAGATTAAATAACATGGAAAAAATTATAGTCTAGTGAGTAAAGTCCATGTACATGTATTTATCTGCTCTCAAATTTTATGTTGTACTGTGTTGCTCAAAACTGATATTGAATATAAAGTCCAGCAAACTGATTATTAACTAGGGTTCAACAGGCTGAACTTATTTAACAGTTATACTAAAATGAATATTATATCAACCAATATACTGATTCATTACAATCCCTCCAACTTAACATGTTGTCAACCCGACAACACTAACACAGGGTACATAGGTTTCCCCAACTGAAATTACTGATCCCTCTCCCATCCAGCGTGCTGTGCTCTTGGCTCTCCGCCCTTACGAGGGAGATGCCCCTGGGGCCCTACGGTCAGGGGAGTCAGTCCTCCTCCTGTCTTGGGGTCTTCTGAAGCCTGTCAGAGAGGGAGTTTGCGTGTAGGGACCCGGCGGAGAACGCAGTAACTGTGTTGTTTCCTCCTGCACGGTCTGAAACTGAATGGAGGCAGCCTTCTCCTGGGCATCCCTCAAATTGACTGGTACATATACCGGCATCCCGGGAGGATGTTGCATGACATGAGCTAAGGGTACATGCCCTCTCTGCGAGGGAGATGCCGGCAGGCCTCTGGCTATTTCTCTAGGAGCCCTCCTGTCTGCCCTGTCTGACTGGGTCTCCGTGCCTGGAGATGGTTCCTGTCCTCTGGCAATTCCCAGCCAAGTGATATCCTCCTCATCAGCGAGTTGCTGCAGGGCCAACCCCGTCTTCTCCCTTACAGGGGATGTGGCAGGTGTCAGGATCACGGCGGGACTAGTGTCCTCCTCCTCGCCTTCCTCCTGGTCTTCCTCTGACTCCTCCTCCTCTCCGTCCCCGGGTTCCTCTGAGACTTCTGGGGTCTCTTCTGTCAGCTGCTCCAGTTCTTCCCAAGAAAAAGAATATCCTACTGATCTTCCCCTTTTGGATGCTAGTGGGGGCTGCTGAGTTCGGACCGCATACAGGTCCTTCCCCCTGCTTGCTTGCCCATTTGGCATAAGCGTGCTTCCCTTTTGAGAATGACTCTCGGGCCCTGCTTCTGTCCCCCTGCATTTCTTGGCTCATACAGTCTCTGACTCCATCCAATCGTGGGTCCCAAGCCGCAATGTGAGGGGGCAATACTATGTTCCCCTTTAGGCCTGTCAGGAAATCCTCATCCGTCGCCCTGTCATTCTGCTGGTCCCTCATGTTGATGGTCATCTACCGCCAATTGGTGGGCTTTTGGAAGAAGGCAAGGTCTGTCCTTTTAAGAGTATAAGGGTACCAGTGCCCTGCAAAGTCGAGCTGACTAGTTTCCCTGGCCAAGAATTCCCACCTCCTTCTCTCCACCTCATTATACATGGCCTTGAACCTGTTATGGGCTGTAGAGTCCTTAAAGCTGTCCGCGTCCATGGGGATCATCCTGATGACCCTATCTTCCTCCCAGATACCAGGAATCGATACAGCCCCTGCTTCGTTAACCTGGGCCATTGCCTTGGCCTCTCTGACCGTATATCCTACCATCCTGGCGTAATCGTGGTAGAGGAGGAGCCCCGTGCTGACCTCTATATACTTGTCAAAGTTTTCGGATGTCTCCCCTTCCCTCTTGAGGATTTCCTTCTGCGACTCACTGCGACTTCTCTCGGCATACTTGAAGGCCTCCTCCAGTAGATCAAAGTGCTTGCCCAGCACTGTGTAGCGGTAGCTGCTGATTCTCCTCTGTTCTTCTTCTTCAGCCTGCTTCCGCCTCTCTTCAGCTTGCCTCTCCTCCTCTGCCTTCTTGGCCTCCTCTGCAGCTTTTCTGTCCAGTTCTTCCAGCCTCAGTCTGGCCTGTTCCTCCTCCTCCTTCTTCTTCTGTGCCTCTCGCTGTTGTTGGAGTCGTTGTGATTCCCGAGCGGAGATGGAGGATGATTCGATGTCTCCACGGAATTGCAAGTATTCTGCATGTGCCTCTTCCGCCCTTCTCTTCCTCTTGAGTTCCGACTTTTGAGTCATCCTGCTCAATCATAAACACAATGCAGTTAGTGAAGTCATGATATTCTGCCGCTACTGAGTGCCCTTGATGAAGAGGAACGCGATCGGAAGAGTTCCTAGTGTGAATACCTGGTGTGAGTGAATATAAGGGAAAATTGAGTTAGAGAGAAAGTGAGTTTGAGCGCAGGTTGAGTGTGTAATATGGTTATCAGAGATTTTCTGACTGATCCCGAAACAAAATACCACTCCCTCCAACTTAATTTCAAAGGTGGGCTGCCTGTCACAACTGTCACTAAGTGTCACATCCCCCTCCAATTTACATGGAGAAAGGACCTCCTGCCGCCTTCCCATGTCTACTGAAGGGACAGTTAGGGCGGTGCCCCAGCCGCCCGAAGGTGGAACCGTTTCAACGCCCCTTTGGCATTGGTCAGCTGGTCTTTAAACTCCCAAGTGTCCCCAGAGGCATCGTAACCCTTCCATCGGATGAGGTACTTCATGACATATTTAGACGATCGACGGATCGAGCGAGCGTCTAAAATCTCATCGACCTCATATTCCTCAGGGTCGCCGTCCGGGACAGCGGGTACCGTACCCGGTTGGACAGGTCACCAACCTGTGAACAGTGTATCACCTTTGAGGTATGGTTCCAAGAAGGAGGCATCAAAGACCGTGTGACCCTTGTATTCGGCTGACATGTTCAATTTGTAAGCATTCTGACCGACACGACGCACTACTGAATATGGACCGACCCAGACTAAACCAAGCTTTTTCTTGACCACACCAGGGAGGTACAGGTGCTGAGAATGCAGTTTGACTAAATCGCCCTTAAAAAATGTCAGCTCCCGACGGTGTTGATTAGCGTACTTTTGTTGGTTTTCTTGGGCTTTGTGCAGGGTTTGTTGGACTTCTAAGAATGTGTCAGCAAACTCCTGAGTTACCTGGAGGAAGACCGGATTGTCGATCCCTTCAGGGTTAATTAAAGACTCCCCCGATACATCTAAATGAGACTTAGGGACTCTACCCAGGCTGAGTTCAAAAGGAGTCTTGCCAGTTGACGCGTGCACCGCACTATTGACCGCAAACTGAATTTGAGGCAACAGGTCATCCCAATTATCTTGTTTTTGGTTAATATATGCTCTCAGCACCTCCTGCAGAACTCAATTAGTTCTTTCAGTCTGCCCATCAGTCTGAGGGTGGTTTGCTATGCAGAGCAGCTGTTTGACTCCCATTAACCCCATTGAAGCTCTCCAGAACTTAGAGGTAAATTTTGAGTCTCGATCTCAGATGACATGAGAGGGTAGCCCATGTTGGCATACCACATGGTTGTAGAACTGTCTCGCTATTTCGAGTGCAGTTACTTTGACAGTTGTGGGGATGAAAATGACCATTTTTGTCAGTTTATCCACGACTACCAGTATCGAATCATGCCCATAGCAGTTCGTGGCAGTGTGACCACCCAGTCCATGGATATAGTTTCCCAGCGTCCCGCTGGGATGGGCAGCGGTTGCAAGAGACCTCCCGGTGGTGTGTGCCGAGACTTATTTCTTTGACACTGGTCACAGGACTTCACATATTTCAAGACCTCTCGGAGCAACCCCTCCCAATGATAATGTTTTGCCAGTTTGCCAACAGTTTTGGCCTGCCCCAAATGCCCACCCAGTAAACTGTCATGTGCTTGACTCAAAAAAAGGGACCTTATTTCCAAGTTATTAGGAATGACCAGCTTTAGCCTGCTTGAAGTAGTTTCAGTCACCCAGACCCCTCCCTCAAGCTTATACCCGAGTGCCGTAGCACGACACACACCAGTAGTGGGGCTGGGCTCAAATGTTGGGTCAGAAAGGTAGGCTTTCCTAAGTTGTTCAAGGAAGGACTTTTTCACCTTTAGTGAAGTGAGTGCACACAGGACTTTATCTACAGCATGCTGACTAAAGTTCCTTTCTTGCAAGTCAGGTCTTCTAGAGAGTGCATCAGCAGGATTCAACTTCCCTGGTTTGTAGTCGATCTGGACTTGGAACTGCTCCAGCATTTGGCTCCAGCGGTTCTCCCTCCTCGACAGCTTGGACTTCTTCTGAAAGTGGGTCAGAGCTAGATGATCTGTAATCACCTTAAAGGCTTTACCATGTAAGTATGCTCTCCACTGTTTGAGCACATGAATGATAGCTAGCAGCTCTTTATCATGTACTGAGTAATTGATCTCCGCTGGATTAAATTTCATAGACTAGTACAACACAGGGTGCCACTCCTGCCTTACCATACCATCCTTTGTGATTTTGTCCGCAGGTTGCAACAAAATAGCACCCATGGCAAAGTTAGAGGCATCAGTGACCACCTGCACCAGTTTGTTGGGGGCATACACGGCTAGCACTGGGGCAGATTAAAGGGCATCTTTAAGGGTCTGGAAGGCAGCCTGCTGCTCTTTCCCCCACACACACCCTATGTCTTTCTTAGTAAGGTCAGTCAGTTTACTGGCCTTTGTGGACTAATTCTCAATAATTATCCTATAGTAGTTAGCCAACCCGAGGAAGGATCTAACTTCAGAGACAGACTGTGGTATTGGCCAGTCCCTTATGGTCTGGACTTTCTTAGGATCCACACAGATGCCCTCTTTACTGACAACGTGGCCTAAGAATTCAATACTTTCCTTCAAGAAATCACACTTGCTCATTTTAGCATATAACTGATTTCTTCTCAGAATGTCCATGACTGTCTTTAAATGTTCAGCATGCTGAGTCTCATCTTTAGAGAAAATTAAAATATCATCCAGGAAAACTTGCACAATATAATCCAAATAAGGCCTGAAAATGTCATTCATAGCACCCATGAAGGTCGCAGGAGCATTTGTCAGTCCAAATGGCATCACGTTGAATTCATAGTGTCCATAACGTGTGCGGAAGGCAGTCTTGTGTTCATCCCCCTCAGCAATTCTGATCTGATGATAACCACTCTTGAGATCTATCTTCCCGAACTCCTTAGTACCAGACAGGGTATCAAGCAAGTCCTCGATTCTGGGTAAAGCATACTTGTTCTTTACTGAAATTCTGTTCAGGGCTCTGTAATCCACTCACATCCGCATACTGCCATCTTTTTTCTTATCAAATAGGATGGGTGCGCCGTAAGGTGATTTATTGGGAGAAATATAACCATTTCCTTCAAGCTTTGCAATCTGTGTTTTCAACTCCTCGCCCTCCATATAAGACAAGCCATAAGTGCGTTGCCAGGGTGGTTGACTCCCAGGTAATAGATCAATCCTATGATCTACTTCCCTCTTAGGGGGTAGTCCTGGAGGCATATTAAATACATCCGTGTATTGAGCAACAATTTTCGCAGCAGTAGGGTGCGCCGGAGGGCTTACCTTTTTTCTCAACCACTTTTTCAGGTTGAGGAGGTACCTCTTTTAGCAGCAGACAGAACATTTTGTCTTCATTCTGGTTCCAGCTTTTGACGAACTCCATTGCATTCAGCAACTTGCATCCTTCTGGAAGCCTCTTCTTTTCCTTCATTTGCCATCCACACAGGACAAGAGGAAGAGCACTGGTGGGTGCCAAGTTAGTCTGCCCTTCACTGGCTCCTCTCACTTTAATTGTACCTCTGCTCCAACACACTTCAGCTTGATGTCTATTAAGCCAGGACCTGCCTAGCACAAGATCATAAAAGCCAGTGTTGAGTACCTCAAATGTAAGCGTTTCAGTTTGAACTGGAATGCCTGAACCTAACGGGACCTCAATAAGCTCGGTTATAACTCCTCCCGGGATACTTGAGGCATCTCCAAGGAATATTTTTTTATTCCCTTGGGTGACAGTAGGCAGCCTTAGCCGCTTAACTAAGTCCTTGCGGATAAAAGTATGTGACGCCCCTCCGTCAACACATGCCCTCACCTTCCTACCTGCAATCATGCAATGCAGTAGGATAGAGGGGACTGTATTTTCCTGACTTTCGCATTGTTCTCCTGACTTAGCAAAGAAATGTTGGACATCAGGTGGAACAAGAGCATCCAGAGTGTGCACTCTCTGGATGTCTATATTGCTGATGGTCTCCTTTATCTGGTTGTCAGGCATGCATAGTGAATCCAGTTCCGCAGGACCCATAATACCTGCTACGAGGGCAGCTAGTGGCGACTCACTATCTCTAGCATCCTCACAATCAGTAGACTGGATTACTGACTGTTGCTGTCTTCTAAAGGTTGGTCTTTTCTCTCGACTTTTGGGAGGTGCTTGTCTGGAAACTGCTCTCTGAAGTGACCTGGCTGTTGGCAATGGAAGCAAATCAATTTTGCTGAGGCTGGTCTCGGCTTAGTCCTTCCACCACCTCTTCCATAGCCGCCTCGAGGGAAACCACCTCTACCTCTAGATTGTATGGCATTATACTCATACTCATATCCATCACCCTGATGATTCTCAGCTTGGTCTCCTTCAATTGCATTGTAGGAACCGTGGGGCTTTTTGACAACCTTAGACACCAAAGCATTACTCCGGCGCTTGTGATTGAACTGCTGCCTCTCTAGCTGCAGTATCTGCCACTGCTTCAGAATAGGTACGGGTTCCCGCTACATGGCTTTCAGCCTGGTTTTTGACATTCTCGTTATCCTGGTTCTCCATGTCTCGGGAGTTGCTAGTTTGAGACCTTGTCCTTACCATACAAAGAAGACTATGATAACTGCTCCGATACCACTGAAATGAATCGACTTACCAAATAGGCGATTAACAATTAATGAAGATCTTTATATCAGCAAGTAATCTTTATGGACTTTCCGTTATTTGATTAAACGGCAAAAGGACAACACACTAGCAATGAACAACACTCGTAAGTCAAATGCGAGTAAACTAGCATCAATAATGCACTCAGTAAACTCATACATAACCAAGGTTAGAAGATAGTGCGTATCAATGGCTTCTCGCCTTGAATTCAGATCTCTCTTAGTAAGCTGTACAAGAGAGTTGGCCTTGTTTCCGAATGCCGAACTCGAGAGCAATCCTAGCATATGTACATGGAATGAATTTACTGTTCAACGGCCAGTGCGATGGCACCGCCTACTCGGGAGTTAACCACGTTGGTAGGACCTCGGTTAACCAAATCCACCGCCATCTCCCATCATCCCAAATCGCCATCCATCATAGGGATGTCATTTGGCCATTCATCTAGCACACCACACTTAGATGCATATCGAGGCAGTTCGCTGCTACCGAGTACGGAAGTCAGCTGGCTGTCAAAGAATGTGTCAGCAAGCTGACTTAAGCTGACTTCAGCCTGCTGCTTTCGGTTGAGTCATTAAATTGATAATAAACATAAAGTCCAGTAATCGGATTAGTAACTAGGGTTCAGCAGGCTGAACTTATTTGACTGTTATATTTAAATGAATATTATATCAACCAATATGCTGATTCATTACACACTCCTTGCTGGTTTCTTGCATCATAAGTGTTATTGGAGGGTCTTCCACTCTTCCGGGCAGTCGCGGGGTCCCTTTTTATAACTTCAATTTTCATGGGTGTGGGTCCAGATTTGGATGTGGAAGGGGCTGCGTACACCCGCGTCGCCGGTACCCGTGAAGATGAAAGCACGGAGTGCTTGAAATCCAAGGTATTCACCTTTTGGGCCACTTCAATGATGTTTGTGAACTCCGTCAAGTCCCGTATTTCCACTTCCTTTGCCACCTTGGGCTTGAGGCCAAAGATGTAGCGGTCAATCTTCTCCTCGAGAGACATGTTGGGGATCTCAAGACTGAGGGCGTGAAATCTGGATGTATACTCTTGAACGGACGTCGTTTGCTTGAGATGGTGGAGCTTTCCTCGGGCAATCTTCTCCGCATTGATGGGCATGAATTGCTTCTTGAGGGCCTCACGAAAATCTGCCCATCTTGCATATGATGGTGGGGGCTCTTGGCCGAGCATGGGGTGCGCCATAGCTTGATATATAGCCGCTTGATAGTTACGCCACCATGATGTTGCTGCTCCTCTAAGTAAGGTAACGGCAAAGGGAACGTAGTCCTCCTCGGGTACTTCAAGGAATGCGAGGTACGTCTCCACTTGGTAGAGCCATAAATTCAGGTTGGCACCTTTCCCGGGGTTGAAAGTGTCGGGTTTGCCGGGCTTGATGAGTTTCCTTGCTCTCGTTGGCTCTTGTGGAGGCGCTTGAGCCGGGGCTGGATTTTGAGCATTGCTCGCAATAGGGGCAACCATGGCAGCCATAGCTTCTCTTGACGCTTGCACGGTTGCTTCATAGGTGGCCAAGCCCACTTGGTTGTGGACGGTCATTAGGAAGGCTGCCCACTCATTTGCGAGAACTCCTTGTGGTGGGGTCAACTTTGCTATAGCGGCTGCCACGGGATTTGNAGCCACGGGATTTGACGGCGCTCCTCCTTGTGGTGCTTCTTGTTGTTGCAAATTTTCTTGAGTGGGCTCCCCCATTGGCGCTGGAGGAGGGTCTCTTGGAGAGGAAGGGCTTCCTTCAAAAGCTTGCTGTTGGTCTTGAGGATCGGCCATCTTCTTGTGCTACCAAAGTGCCTCGCTCCAATACCACTGTAGTGAAACAGATATATAAAGTACTTAGTAAAATAGAATACTTTATCTATTCAAGACAAGGATCTTTGAACACAAGTGGTAGCTTCTTGAAAGAGAGATGGCTTCTTGAAAGTTAATATATTTCTGGATTTTGGCAAGTACAAGAGTGATTCTGGAATGTCTTTCTATGTTCTAGCTCTTGTTTATATACTTGCTACATAAGTAATTTCTAGGAAGGTGTATGTTGATATGTTGGCACCCGACACATTCCAAAACTTGCCACCTCTTTCTAGAATAATGTACACATGTCCTTTTGACCTTAAAATAGCACATTTGACTTTTGCCACGTGGAGTTCTTCTAGGCCTTTCCTCTAACTTCGAAAATGCCTTAGAAGGTTCAAAGGGCATGAACCAAGTTACTAGAGTACCTATTCACACTTGAATCCACACAATACTACTCCAAATATAATTGAAAACATTAAAATGTATGCAAACTAATATATAATATCTCAAATCACTACATCACCCCCCCGATAGAAAAAGCGACGTCTCGGCGCGTCAAGTCAGGTCTTACACATGTGGAGCAAACTAGTCAACAGTTTCAAGTCAGATGCCACACATGAAAAATAGGACTAGTCAAAGGCGCCAAGTCAGGTGTACACATGTAAGGTAGACTAGGCAAGGTCGTAGGTGGTGTGACCTTATTGGCTAGCCAACTCCTTAATGATAAAGAAAATTGTACAAGTTGGCCCAGAATCTGCCACGAACTCAAAAATTCATAGCGGCCACAGAACTGCTCCAAATCTGAAAATTCGAGTGCCAGACGGACCGCGTCGGAGAACTCTACCGGGTCACCAAATTTGAGAGCATTCTCATTTCTGGAGTGTCGTTGAGAGCTGAGAGAGTAGGCACTCCTCCAAATCTGTGCAGAAACTTCTGAAAATCATAAGTCCTTCTATACTTCTTCAAATGCTCCAATCTAAGTCTCAAACTGGGCGCTGTAAGATGTTCTACCAGAGTCTTGAGTTTCAGAGCATTCCAAGTTCAGGGGAGGGCACAATGTCAGAAGGCATATTCTGCCCTAACAATGCCAGCAGCCTGACCCCCTTCTACTTAGAGCATCATATCTCTCTCACCAGTGCTCCAAATTGAGCAAACTTGGACTCTAAATGACCGGCTACTCATGGACTACAGCCAGGTAAATTTTCAGATATTATTATGAAGAGACCTATTGCCAGTAGCAGTTTTAGTTTTCTGTCCAGAAACTGCAAGAAGAGAAAAGTGTCTAATGTCATTTTTTCCTCTTTGTGGTTCTTGCAGGCTGCCTCCAAGGGGTCTTCTGCTGCTTCTTGATGGTGGCAGGCTGCCTCCCTGAAGTCTTCGGGCTTTTAGTAGAGAGACTTGGGGCTGGTCCAAGATGGGGGTTGGCGGCATGGAAGCGCTTCAACTTTCTCTGAACTTTGTCAAGGTAGTGCGCCGCCACCCAACTATTCTCCGAATCTGGATATCCTTTCCACTTGATCAAGTATTGCTGCTGTCTCCTGAAATTTCTCATAGCCACTATGTCTTCCACTTCGTACTCCAAATGATCATCCACTATTGTTGGGGCTGGTGGGGTTGTCACACATCCTGGGAACTTGTTGTCGGGTTGCACATACGGCTTGAAGAGGGAAGCGTGGAATACGGGGTCGATGTGCATAGTCTGGGGAAGTTCTAGATTGAAAGCAACGGGGTTGACTTGCTGGATAATCTTGGAGGGTCCCAAATACTTGAGAGAGAACTTGCTGCCGGCAGGCCTGTTGTTCAGGAAAATATTCTTGGATGATAGTAACACGTTGTCACCCACTCTGTACGTAATTTCTCTTCTGGATCTGTTCGCCACTCTTGCTTGAGCATCTTGCGCGTGTTGTAGAGCTTTCTTCGCTGCTGTAAGGGCTGCTTCTAATGTCTCCATAAAATCTGTGGCTGCAGGTACTTCATCATGGCCAGCCGTGAAGCTCAGTGGCGTGGTCGGATGGAAGCCATAGTTGAGGAAGAATGGGGACTCTTGGGTAGAGGCCTGCGTAGTGTTGTTGTAGGCAAACTCGAGGGGGGTCAAGTACATGTCCCAGTCTTGCTCGAGGGTAGACACGTAGGCCTTTAGAGAGGTCTTTAGGGTACGATTCATACGCTCGGTTTGCCCATCTGATTGTGGGTGGTAGGCAGTAGACATATCCAGCGATGTACCCAAGTTCTTGAAGAGATTTTTCCAGAAATGACTTGTGAATCTTGGGTCTCTATCTGACACAATTCTTGATGGTAGTCCATGGAGTCGGAAGATGTTGTCAAAGATGAGTCTTGCAAGTTGTGGTGCTGTAGCCTTAGTCGTCGTGGGAATAAAATGAGCCATCTTAGTAAGTCTGTCCACCACCGTGAGTATTGCATTATGGCCTCGAGGTGTCACGGGCAAGTCCACAATAAGGTCCATTGAGATGTCCGTCCGTTGCCTTTCCGGAATTGGTAGTGGTTGGAGGAGTCCTCCCGCCTTTTGGGATGATGGCTTGACTCTTTGGCATGTGTCACAGCTCCTGCAGTACTCCTTGACTTGCTTAGACATGCCTGGCCAGCAATAAGTCCTGGCTAGAACGCCCGTGGTCCTTAGGATTCCAAAGTGTCCTCCAAGAGGGTTGTCGTGTGCTTCTCGTAGAAGCAAGAGCCGGAGGTCTAAGTCATTAGGAACACATCTCTGGCCCGTGTCTTGCCTCACCCAATAATTGCCTTCTTGCTTCTTGTATGGGTCCAAGGCTGCTTCTCCGTTCTTGTAGTAAGGGTCTCTTTCATAGGCGGCTGAAAATCGAGTTTCCAGATCAGTGTTCAGGGATGTCATCACGGTGTTTAATTGCAGTCTTGAGAGGGGGTCAGCCGGGTTTGTCTTGCCGGGCTGGTACTGAATTGTGATGTTGTATTGTTGCAAGTATCCGCTCCATCTTGCTTGTCTCCTTGAGAGATACGGCTGCGTCTGGAGGTGCTTTAACGCCTCGTGGTCCGTGGTGACCAGTACTTTGCGTCCTTCAACGTAGCAGCGCCAAACCTTCAAGGCATGTACAATCGCCAATGCCTCTCGCTCCGTGGTTGTATAATTTTGCTCGGCTGGATTTAGCTTCCTTGACTCGTAGGCGATGGGCTGCAGTCCCTTGCCTTGGTCTTGAAGCAGGATTGCTCCTATTGCATAGGAAGATGCATCGGTGATGACGTGGAAGGGCCAATCTGGGTTTGGACTTGGGAGTGTGAGCACCGGGGATGTGGTCAATCTTCGCTTTAACTCTTGAAATGCCTCTTCCTCTTTCTCGGTCCATGTATATAGCCTGTCCTTCTTGAGTAGATCTGTCAGGGGGGCTGCTATGTGCGAGAAGCCTTGGATGAATTTTCTGTACCAATTGGCAAATCCCAAGAATGACTGGAGTTCTTTCTTGGTCGTGGGGGTTGGCCATTCCTCCACCACCGTGGTCTTCTTGGGGTCTATCTTGATGCCATCAGCAGTCACGTGGAGACCTAGGAACTCCACTTCTTGTTTGGCAAACTCGCATTTTGACTCCTTCGCAAACAGCTTGTTTTGCTTCAATACTTCAAGGACTTCTTTCAAGTGTCTCGCATGCTCTTCAAGGGTCTTGCTGTAGATAAGGATGTCATCGATGAATACCACCACAAATCTGTCCAACATGGGCTGAAATATGGTGTTCATCATAGTCATGAAAGTTGCTGGCGCGTTGGTGAGTCCAAATGGCAGGACCATGAACTCAAAATGTCCATATCTTGTCCTGAATGCCGTCTTCTCTATGTCCGGTTCTGCGATGCGAATCTGGTGGTAGCCGCTCCGTAAGTCAATCTTCGTGAAGTACTTGGCTCCAACCAGCCGGTCCATGAGCTCATCCATGCGCGGCAGCGGGTATCGATTCTTGATGGTGATCTTGTTGAGGGCGCGATAGTCCACACACATCCTCAAGGTACCATCTTTCTTCTTGACAAATAGCACCGGGGCTCCAAATGGCGACTTGCTAGGTCGAATGAAGCCATGCTCCAGTAGCTCCTTGATTTGCTTCTTGACTTCGTCTAGCTCCGTGTATGACATTTTGAACGTAGGCCGAGAGATGGGCTTGCTTCCGGGCTCCAACTCTATCTTGTGGTCTACGAATCTTTTGGGGGGTAGGCCCTTGGGCAATTCCGGGGAGAACACTTCTTTGTAGTCCTCAAAGACTTCTTGTATCTCCTTGGGAACGGGGCTGCCTTCTTGACTCTCGATGTCTTTCTTGATGTCTTTTGGCGTGATCAAGGCCAAAAGAAGCTCGTGTCCCTTCCTCACAAGTCTCTTGAGTTGGAGGGCGGACAATAGTATCTCGTGTGCCGGCTTCTGGATGTCTTGGGTCTGGATATTCTGGATTGCGCGCAAAATACAGATTCTTGAAGTGATGTCATTCTTGATCTTGATAGTACCGGTCCTCCAATCAACTTGGGGGTTGTGCTTGGTCAACCAAGGCGTCCCTAGGATGACGTCGTACTTGCCCAATTGCATGGGGGAGAACACTACTCTATCCTTGAAGGACTTGATAGAGAGTGCCAAGGGGTACGTCTTCTTGGAAGGGGTAGTATAGGAGAATCCATCGGGCATCATAATCTCCTCGTCGTGGTCAAGAGTTCGCATAGTAATACCGTGCTTGGTGGCAAAATCTGCAGCAATGAAGTTGCCTTGAGCTCCGCTATCCACCAAGATGTGGACCTTCTCTCCTCCAAGGTAACCTCTCAAACTCATTGGGGCTGGAACGTCGTCTTCAACGGGGGTCTCCACCTCACTTGGCGTGTTGCCTTCTCGTGAAGTGGGTCTTGGGGTGGTAGGCTCCTGGCCTACCGGCGCTGTCCGTTTTTTGACAACTTTTTGGGGCATGAAAGTGCACGATGGCCCTTTTCCTTGCAATAGAAGCATAGTCCAGCCGTCATGAGAGCTTCTTTTTCAGCCGGGGAGAGTCTTGCTTTCACTCCTTGCTGGTTTCTTGCATCATAAGTGTCATTGGAGGGTCTTCCACTCTTCCGGGCAGCCGCGGGGTCCCTTTTAATAACTCCGATTTCCATGGGTGTGGGTCCAGATTCGGATGTGGAAGGGGCTGCGTACACCCGCGTCGTCGGTACCCGTGAAGATGAAGGC
The DNA here is from genome assembly GCA_009602735.1 of Mesotaenium endlicherianum. Lineage (NCBI taxonomy): Eukaryota > Viridiplantae > Streptophyta > Zygnematophyceae > Zygnematales > Mesotaeniaceae > Mesotaenium > Mesotaenium endlicherianum. The sequence continues at coordinate 31,004 of WELA01002483.1, forward strand.
ACGGAGTGCTTGAAATCCAAGGTATCCACCTTTTGGGCCACTTCAATGATCTTTGAGAAGTCCGTCAAGTCGCGTAACTCCACTTCCTTTGCCACCTTGGGTTTGAGGCCAAAGATGTAACGGTCAATCTTCTCCTCGAGAGACATGTTGGGGATCTCAAGAGTGAGGGCGTGAAATCTGGATGTATACTCTTGAACGGACGTCGTTTGCTTGAGATGGTGGAGCTTTCCTCGGGCAATCTTCTCCGCATTGATGGGCATGAATTGCTTCTTGAGGGCCTCACGAAAATCTGCCCATCTTGCATATGATGGTGGGGGCTCTTGGCCGAGCATGGGGTGCGCCATAGCTTGATATATAGCCGCTTGATAGTTACGCCACCATGATGTTGCTGCTCCTCTAAGTAAGGTAACGGCAAAGGGAACGTAGTCCTCCTCGGGTACTTCAAGGAACGCGAGGTACGTCTCCACTTGGTAGAGCCATAAATTCAGGTTGGCACCTTTCCCGGGGTTGAAAGTGTCGGGTTTGCCGGGCTTGATGAGTTTCCTTGCTCTCGTTGGCTCTTGTGGAGGCGCTTGAGCCGGGGCTGGATTTTGAGCATTGCTCGCAATAGGGGCAACCATGGCAGCCATAGCTTCTCTTGACGCTTGCACGGTTGCTTCATAGGTGGCCAAGCCCACTTGGTTGTGGACGGTCATTAGGAAGGCTGCCCACTCATTTGCGGGAACTCCTTGTGGTGGGGTCAACTTTGCTATAGCGGCTGCCACGGGATTTGACGGTGCTCCTCCTTGTGGTGCTTCTTGATGTTGCAGATTTCCTTGAGTAGGCTCTCCCATCAGCGCTGGAGGAGGGTGTACTCCTCCTTGAGGTGCTTCTTGTTGTTGCAGATTTTCTTGAGTGGGCTCTCCCATCGGCGCTGGAGGAGGGTGTCTTGGAAAGGAAGGGCTTCCTTCGAAAGCTTGCTGTTGGTCTTGAGGATCGGCCATCTTCTTGTGCTACCAAAGTGCCTAGCTCCGATACCACTGTAGTGAAACAGATAGATAAAGTACTTAGTAAAACAGAATACTTTATCTATTCAAGACAAGGATCTTTGAACACAAGTGGTAGCTTCTTGAAAGAGAGATGGCTTCTTGAAAGTTAATATATTTCTGGATTTTGGCAAGTACAAGAGTGATTCTGGAATGTCTTTCTATGTTCTAGCTCTTGTTTATATACTTGCTACATAAGTAATTTCTAGGAAAGTGTATGTTGATGTGTTGGCACCCAACACATCCCAAAACTTGCCACCTCTTTCTAGAATAATGTACACATGTCCTTTTGACCTAAAAATGGCACATCTGACTTTTGCCACATGGAGTTCTTCTAGGTCTTTCCTCTAACTTCGAAAATGCCTTGGAAGGTTCAAAGGACATGAACCAAGTTACTAGAGTACCTATTTACACTTGACTCCACACAATACTACTCCAAATATATTTGAAAACATTAAAATATATGCAAACTAATATAATAACTCAAATCACTACAAAACTCAACCGCAACGGACGCATCTTGACGAGACCTTTCCAAAATGTCTTAGTTCGCTCAATTTGGTGCATACACGAAGAAGCCATGTTTATGACCGTGGAAGCTGGTCATAATAGCAAACCCAAAGTGCACACATGACTCGCAAGTAGAAATCCAACTTTAAAGCCTACTGCCCAGAATGAGGGACTACGAGATCATAACCTGCTATGTACCTAGTGACCACCTGGTTGACCATGGCAAAAGGTGCGCCGTTTCGTGGGAAACCCGTTTAACTGTGACCCACGGATCTAGGTATAACGACCATATTAATTGGTCGGGTGACTGAAGTCCTAACTGTTCAGCTGACTGACGACGGCTCCACCTATCCAGGAGTTAACCACACTGGTAGGACATCCGTTTACTGAATCTTAGTTTACCTCCCGACTTTCAATATATGGTCACATGAGCCAATCTACAAATAATATTATAAATTAATATATTTATTCTCAGCATACTGAAGCTAAGTATACTGGCTACTATTATGCAAGCTTACTGTATATCAACCTAATGATATTACATTATATATGTATATATAACGATAATCTCAACAAACTATACCATGATACAAAAGTCATCTTGCTGACCTTTTCGACAAAGTAAGAAAACTCGCATTATATCAATATATATTCATGTCGATATTGTGAGTATATTGACATATTACTTATTTAATGATATATGTGTATATGAAATCAAATAAATACATAATGAACTGATATAGCTAATATTTTGAGTTGTGATATAAATATTGAGTTCCATTTACATATCAATTGTGTTGGAGACAAAGATACACAAATTATCGTGTGGTAATGTAATTACGTTCCAAAATGTTTGCATTGTGAAGTAATGTACATTTTTACATGAGAAGCATTTCTTGTATTGTTATAATCTTCATTAGCGCCTTGTACAATGTAAGCAGAGGACATACATAGCGTTCGCAACCAATTTTCTTCGTTGACCTTGATCTGCATGTTTTAAGTCAAAGATTTGGTGCAAACATGCAAAGTGCTTGTAAACTGACTTAACTATGTGCTGGCTTTCTTGGTCCTTCTATGAGGCATTGAGTCGCACGAAATTAGTATAATATTATGAGGATCTAGATGTGTATAGAGTTGAGTAGCTTCAAAACCCTGTTCAAATCACATGATACAAACTCTTTATTGTGGAATGTCATGCTATCATATGCTTCTTGTGAATGTGAAGCTGTAGTTGGCCGGCATATTTTGTCTTTTTAACGATTGAGAAATCGTCGATCGTCTTGCTTTGTCCGCACGCTTTAGACTTTCTATCACGCGTGTGATTGATTGCTCATAGGGAGCGACGACTGGGACCGAAATACTGATTAAAACTAATTCCCGCTGCTGCCCAATATTATCGTGCGTGTGAAAGAGGCGGGGGAGTCGCGTTCGGGTACGTTACGGCATGCTCGGTCAGCGATTCGTCAAACTGGTCCAGGGGGGCGATGTTGGCGGGGATGCAAAATCATGCAAAATGGCCATTTGGCCCTGTTTGGCCTAGTTTGACCGGTTGGCCACAGACATGTGAGAAGCCCGGGCAATAGTTTCTTTTAGGTGCCCCGGAGCACTGCCGGCAGACTGCCGGCATTCGGCAGTGAAAGAGGTCACCAGTGAAAAGAAATCAAATCCGCACGCTCGACGTCAGTCCCTCGCGCTCGGAAATTTGGAACCGAGGCGGCACGAGCCATATTCAAGTGAGGTCCCTGGTATCGCAAATAATGCGATTTCGAAGCGTCCCGACTCGCATTTAATGGGTGGGTTTTTCACCAAAAATGCGATTTGGAAGTGCGAGCATGGGTTGTGAGAGCGCATGGGAGGCTGGAGTGAGCTGGAGCACCCGGGGGCCGGGACCAGCGATACAGCCCGAGAGCACCCGACAGTGCCAGGGCCTGCCAGGGCCCAGGCAATGGCTGGGAGCACATGTACGGAAATGACTACTGCTTGTTGCGGTTGTTTTCGACTGTGTACAAACGGGTACAAACGTTCAAGAGTTCAAGATCGAGTGGATAATTCGAAGTTCGAGGCCTCGGGCAAACCTCAAGAGTTCAGATTGAGTGGATAATTCGAAGTTCGAGGCAAACCTCATACTGTCTCGTATATACGAAGATAGTTGACATATACATTTCATATCGTCCCCTTAACTTACAGCGATTTCTATATCCGTGACCCCTATAGTAGGAAAACGAAGGAGTTTCTTTGACAAGCTACGTATGCTAATCGGGCTTGGTTCGAAGTGGTGGGAAGCATAACTGTTAATGGGCTCTCACTGCCTGACTGTCAGTTTCAGGTGCATGGGATTGGCAAGTAATGGATGCGCGTCATATTTGTGACTGAAATTCAGTCACCCAGAACAATCTTTTACTATGTGGAGTCTAAGTGGATATTGGTTATTAATCTGAATGCATATTGCATGAGCCTATGGGGAGCGCTTCCATGTCGGGGCTAACATGCAGTTGATTCCAAGGGCGTGGCCCAGAATTGCGCTCCAAATCACCATGCATTCCAAGGATGCAGCATCCGCTACAAGCGGTGTTGTTGCTGGGCCCCTGCAGCGCGACAACTGCAGGATCGACTGCAGTGGACAGGGGTTGGTGGCGATAGCCAGTGCTGCATGTATCAGTATCGTTGACACAGCGTCCATGCAGCTTGTGCACACTTTGCACCATGCGCAAGGCCTTCAGGCGCCGGTGACGGCGATCTGCTTCCAGCCGGAAGGGCTAAGCCGTGACCTGGCCCACACATCGCACTTGCAGCTGGCTGCTGGAGATGCTCTTGGAAGAATAGCGATTTGGGATGTGGTTGGGGAAGCGATCATAAAGCGGCTGCCGGGGCAGGAGGACGCGGGGCCTGTGCGGGACTTGCACTGGGTCCACGGCCATCCTTGGCTGCTGGCCACGCTGCAAGGCACGTCCATGGCGCTCATATGGGAGCCTGCCAAAGGAGCATGCATCTGGCGCTACGAGTCCAGCGCCGAGCCCATTGTGTGCATCGCCTCCAGTCCCCACGACAGCCGCCACCTGTGCCTTCAAGGAGCAGCCGGGCTTTTGGTGTCTGTTCATATCGATGGCCACTCCGATTTAAGCGTCAAGTGTGTCGAGAGTCAGATTCAACTGTCTGACGAGAGGACGCAGGGGCAGGTCCAGGCGCAGGGGCAAGTGGTGGGGTCCATGTTCTCGCGGGTGGCGCAGGACGTGCTGCATGTGCTGCTGCCCCGCGAGGTGGTGTCGTACGATATGCACTTCCAGCAGGTGCTGGCGGTCAGCCCGCTGCCACGCAGCTATGCGCGCATGGTGGACATCTTTGCGCCACTCGAGAGCCCCCTGGTCTACGCCCTCCACTCCGACGGCAAGCTCTCTGCTTGGCACCGAAAGCAGTGAGTACTGGCAGCACCACCACCACCACTCCCATCCCCGATTGTGATTCGCCTGCAGGCATTCCATAGCTCCTCTCATGCTGCTGCTGCTGGGGAGCACGCAGGCACCAGCAGGCGTACAGTGTGATCCACGTGGAGGCGCTGCTGCCCTCGGTTGCCACCTCAGCTCCCTCGCCCCAGGTGCTGGCTGTGCGCCCCTGCCCTCAGCTCAGCAGCAGCAGCAGCAGCAGCAGCGCACAGCAGCAACAGCAGCTCATCACGTTCATGGCGGTGTCGGACGATGGCAAGCTTTGGCAGTGGGAGGCGGCTATTTCCGCGCCTCCAGATGTCCATGTCCAGGTGTCCTCCTGCACCCTCTCTCCCACCTGCTGCTGCTGCTGCTGCTTGTTGTTTGGAGAAGGGGTGGTGCACGAAGCAGCAGTGACAGCAGAAAGAAGAGGGAGGGTGCGTGCAGATGGAGGTGGTGGGCATGCTGCAGGGGCTGCCATCGGCCATCACCACCCTGGCTGTGGCGGGCCCCTCTCTTCTTGCTGCCGCTTCTCAAACTCCAGGTGGGGCCCTCCTGCCTGCCTTGCTGGCTTGCCACTCTTTCACTCAGACTCTGAGGCTGGGTGCGGCCAGCGAAGAAGCTGAAGAAGCCCTGCGCGTGTGCGTGTGTGCGTGCGCGTTAGTGAAGCAGGAGGGGCGGCAGGGGCAGCAGCAGCGGCCGCGGTGCCGCTGGTGGCGCTGGCCACGCAGGGGGGCTCCGTGCACCTGCTGGATGCGTCATGCCACGCGGTTAGCGCGTCGTACGCCGTGCACAGCAGCATGGTGCGCGGCGTGCGCTGGCTGTCCAACACGCGTCTTGTGTCCTTCAGCTTCACCGAGGTCAAGGGCAAGGGAGGCGGGTTCCGCAACCACCTGGTGGTGACGTGCGTGCGAAGCGGGCAGAGCAGGCCCTTCCGGGTGGTGCAGGCGGCGGAGAGGGCTCCGCTGCGGGGCCTGCGAGCGTCGCCCTCCGGACGCTACCTGGTGCTGCTGTTCCGCGAGGCACCTGCCGAAGTGTGGGCCATGACCCGCACGCCCCAGATGGTCCGTCCCCCCCCCCCCCCCCCTTTCCTCC
>WELA01002483.1:41002-55244 GCA_009602735.1 Mesotaenium endlicherianum
GGGGGGGGGTGCGTGTGCAGCTGCAAGGCGCGGGGCGTTGGACAGATGCAGCCACTCTGGCCGCATCCCACCTGTCGGGACCCCACCACACCAGGTGCTCTCTCTCCCCTCAATGTCATGCACAGTGCTGTTGGATATCATTCAGTGCGTGGGCACCGGCAGTAGCAGACCAGCTGCTGCTGCATTGGATATTGACGCGGATGTGGCGCGCGTGCAGGGTCCTGGAACGCTGGGCTAGCCACTGCCTGCACACAGAGCACAACTTGTGGAAGTACGTATCCTGTTCTGTCCTCTCCTGTCATCGGCTCATTCTCTTGCTGCCTCATCCCCCTTGGATAACAGCAGAAGAGAGGCAGTGGGCGACGTCACCTGCATATCAGAACACGGGGCTGGTACCTTCATGTTCTCAGAGTTGAACAAGTGATGCGTGACTACGCGGGCGGTCACTCGTATCAAGTATCAGCATTCACTGTACACCAGATTGTTTGTAGCAGGTTTTGGATCGGGTTGCAGTGAACATATCAAGCATTTACAACGCACACATCTTGTGGTATTGCTCATGGGCATGTGTGCCATTAATAAGCTTTAAAATTATGTGTCTTCAGGTTTGCAGAAAAATGTGAAGGGGTGCATTTATCGATACTCATTGCCCTGGTATTGAGAAAGATATAATGATTTAAGTTTGAAGGATTCTTTGGTTTTTGGTATGTTGAATGACTTCACGTGTTTGTCCAATTTGTGCACATCCAGCTTTTCTTGCTTATAATAGCTATGAGTATACTCGTGTGCCAATCTCAGTGCTTGATACTCGTTTAGCGGCAGGATAGCTTGAAGTGATGATGTGTCTGATGCCCTTAGTCACCAATCCAATTTATTGTACTGTATTTGTACTTGGCATGTCATGGCAGGGCCATGAAGTTGTATGTGGCGGCAGGATCCTTGGGGAAGGTTCTTGTGGCTCTCCGGAGTGCAAGACAACCCGACTCTGCAGCTATGTTCCTCCTTGCTTGCCACCAAGCCAACCAGTTGTCACGGAAAAAGGCGTCTTCCATTGGACCATCTGCTGACGCGCCATTTAAGAGCGATGAGACTGCCACACCAAGTGGACGTGCCCTTGCTGACCTAGACTTGCCATATGAGCTGCAAAATTTACCGGAAGAAGTTGTCGTCGTATGCGATTACATCACCCAGTACCAACATTGGCTAGCGCATTTATGTGCTACATCACAAGTGACGACATAAACGTACCATTTACCGCTTCACGGGACAGCTGCCGGCTCTTGCCATTAATATTTCTCTTTGACTTGTCTTCGACACAAAAAGCTTCCACTATTTTTTGGCTACGTGGCTGAAGGAAAGAGCTTACAGGCTTGTGACTTGTTAGCATGTCTTCCCCAGTAGCTTTGGGCTCTTTCCTTTCCTTCTTCTTGTTCGTGATAAATTATTTTCTCACTCCTGTGACTAGTGAAAGTTCAACAGAACTATCTCTTTGAAAAAAGTTGGTACCTGAAAAAATTGAGTGTGTGTATGGTCGGCAAAAGGGCGTGAATAACGGTCTTGAAGGCCTACATTGGAGGAAGAGCAAAAGTAGAAGTGGCGATACATCGCAGCACCGCCAACTCCGTAAGCAAAGTGAGACAACTTACAAGACCCTACCGACCTAGGTATGAAACCCAAATATGTGACAGTTGTGCGGCATGTACATGGTTATTTACGTCTGTGCTGCATACGAGCACGACATGTTGATCGGCGGACTTTCAGCTCCTTGGAGATGTTTGTTGACTTGATCCCATGTTAGATTCGTGATCATCTGCAAACCATAACAAATGTAACCTTCATTCAAGAAGGCTAGGGACAACATAACTCTCAAAATATTCACAAATCGTACATTTCTTGTACATGAGGCCATTCAATTGAGTCTTTTGAATGGATTTGATATTGTTTTGACGTATTTTCGGATGGTCGGGGTCTGATAAGCACTTACTTCTTAAGTAAACCCCATGCACTTTTACGTGGTGCACGAGGTGATCAGATCCCAATCCATGATAGGTGATGAGTCACGACAAACAACAGTGACTGGATTGTTCGCATGGACTTTTAGATTTGGAGGCCCTTCGGCACATCTTATGAAAGTTGCCAATCGACGTTAATTGTTCTCATATCATATTTAAATGAAAGCTCAATTCACAACTTCAGCATGTCAATGATAAAAAATGCCACGTTTGTGCTTTACTATGTACCAAATCACGCGTACATACGTAAGGGAAAGAATCAGTTGAAGGGCACGTGTGGGTTAGCTAGGTAGCGTGTGAAATTTCTAAAAACTTGTCATCTTGTTTTTGTTGTTGTGAATATTTTTAACAAAGTTCTAAGTGGATCTGATGGGCTACATTGGCGACCGTGATTAATTTGGATACTCAAAGTTTATGTAGAAGACTGGCGTATATACGTCGTTTAGCACGCGTTCCACGGGTACTCTAAACTTGTTACACATTACTACGCTAAGCACTGGGTAGCGACAACAATGCAAAAATACACCTCATTCTGATATTCTCAACGATCCATGAGAGATAAAAATGTATTGCGTTGTAGGGAGACTTGTCTTTGTGTGTCTCATAGCAGATATAAAGGTTTCATCTAAAATCTTGTATTTATTCAAGCTCAAAGTGTGCCCTTTATAATGATGGTGGTCACGAGATCAAATAAGCTTCGATGACTTTTTGCATTAGCATGTAACAGTTCACCAAATAAATGTTCTTCAATTATTCATTGATTCATACTACTCAGAACTCAACATTGTAATATACTGTATAAAATCCGTCCCAATCCTTTTGCAATAGCTAATGACTAGAGAGAACTAGCTATAAGACCAATCGATGGCCGGTTTCAATGCTAATTCTTCAACACTTACATCATACAAGTATAAAACGTGTTTTCTTAGAATTCAATTCAATCTCAGTTGTAGATATCTCTAACGGATCTATGGTCAAATGTGTAGCAATGTGCTAAAGTGCCCCCAAGTTTGTTAAAATACGAACTTGGAATTCTTAGGCCCTCCCTAGTGAACAACTCCTCACATTCGCATCATGGTTATGGTTTGCCCCCACAAGCATGTCTAGTTCTCCATAATTAATCTTAAATTTCATAAAGTTCCAGCTTACAAGACTTTGAATCTACAGCAGCTATGTCGGGCTGGCTTGAGCCTTTCGCTCTTAGCGGCGCCTAACAGTTCTTCACCGTTGGCTAGGCTCACTCAATTCTTCACCAAGGGCTTTCTTGCTAAATCTGCTCTTGCTTTCAGCAATTCAACGATTGAGACTTCTGAGATCACTTAGAAATCAACACAGATCTCACCATTTTATGTTCTCTTTGCATGTTTGTGGTGATTGGTCCGAATTGCTATAGAATTTCCTAGCAAATTCTATCTGCAAACTCTATGCTTTCACATGGAATTCTCTTCTTGGAAACTCCTAGCTCCTAACTTTTCTTATGACACAAAGTGTGGGATAGAGGCAAAGATCTTCAGCGTTTTCAAAAGCGTGTTGCCTTGAATCCTCGGGGCCTTGTTAGCTCCTTTCTCCTTCTCCTTTGTGCTTTTCTTCCTTCTCCCTTCTTCTCCCTCTTGCCTTCAAATTTTCGCTCTTCTGGCACAGGTGTACAAGGAAAGACTGAGGACAGTGTGTGAGGCTTGTGCCTATCACAGTCACCACGCATGCTTCTCTCTGTCTTGATTGCCGTGACTTGGTCACAAGTTAGCATGCATGCATAGCTCATTGTCGTCACTCTTGGAAACTTAACTTATGTCACGTCACTTAGCATGCATGTAGGCCTCGTGACAATTGCCCGCACTCACCTCACCTTTCGGTTGGCTTGCACGCCTAGGTGGCCTTTGAGCTCTCCCGACGTGGCGGCCTTGTCGTGGCGACTCTGTCGAGGACCCATGGCTTAGTTAGCATGCCTTCTCAGTGTGGCCTGACTTGGCGATTGCTAAGATGGCTGCTTTGCTTTGTCAGCTTCCCTAGCTTGACAACTGCTGACCTGGGGGGCCATTTGCACTCCTAGTGGGGTCAGCCTTGCAGATGACTTAACTGTCAAAAGCGCACCCATCACTTGGTGTTGCAGTTGACCCGTCGCAGTTACACTCACGTTTGACTTGACTTAGACTTTCAACCTTGACTTGCATACATAAGCAATTTGATAGGCGAATCAATGTTGACTTTCCGTACCTGGGGCAGCCGTAATTTGTGCCGTGCGCGCTGCGCCGTCCAACTCGTAGCAGTCGCGACAAAGAGTCCAATTCAATATGTACGGAACATCAAAATAGTTACTCTTTCCGCATAAAGCAAAGTGCTGCTCTAACGAATCTTTTCGCCTTTTTGGTGAAGTCACAAACTTTTCACACGAGTGCTTTTCACGTGTGCTGTTCACAACATGGGGTGCTAACTGTCGCAACAATCTCCAAAATATTGATTGTTTTCGCCAAACTTGCAAGTCGGTCCGCCGAAATCCTTGTCTCATTGATTTTATGTTAAATTCCGACGCAGGGTACTCCAGACGATTGAGTTTTTGCGCAATGGCACTTGACGAAGGCGCCAAAATTTGCAATTGATATATATAATATCCATCATATGTGGCCGGATATGTCGCAAGGAAACCTATTAAATTGATTCGTTTCGTAAATTATCTGGTCGTTTTGATAAAAGTCACCAACATATGTCAAGATTGATTTTTTTCGCACAAGAGCAAGAATTATTGAAAAAAATCGCAAACCAAAAACACTTTGATTGTTTTCGCCAAGAAGCCCCTTCAGATGAAAAGAGTTAGCACCCCATGGTTCACGAGGGTGCTTGAGCACACTTGAGCACGCTGGGTTGGTTGATACCAGTTGATACCGGTTAATACCTATTTTTGGTCCCAGAAGACTTTCAAAGAGCACACGCTTTGTTTGCTTGCTCGAGGGTGCTTTTAGGATGAGTTTTTAAACGCGTGCTGGAGCCTGCTTAACGCTACACGATCTCTACGCGATATCCTTTTAAATTTGCCTTATTGTTTGGCTAGGAAGCTCTGGACTGATCTGGACATGAATGCTGGAAGTCAGATTCGGACTGGCCACTGATGATGGGCCCTGAGAATGATGTAAACCAATGTAAACGCGTTGACTTCATTTGGATATTTGACATTTGACCCGATTCTAAATCCGGACTCGAACTGACTCGAACGGTCTCCAGTGGCCTGTGGCCCTGTAGCCTGTGTACCTGCTGTGTCATGGGGTGCTAACTGGCTGCGACTTTTTTGATTTATTGAAAGTTTTCGCAAGAATTGCAAGTCGGGCGCAAAGGATTCCGTTCCATTGATTGAATCGCAACCACTAGGGCTAAATTGGGCTGAATTAATCGAAAAGTTTTGAAATCATGCCGCAAGTGAAAAAGTGTCGCAATGAACGCCCGAATTTTGGAGGGAGTTATCACCCCATGTGCGTGTACACTTCCATGCAGCTTCTATGCAGACAGTCCTGCATGAGCCCCATGTGGTCCCATGTGCACTCGGGAGTCGGGAGTCGGGACTCGGGAGTGCTCGGGAGTGCTCGGGAGTTGGTACTCAAATGCCTTGAAAGGCGGGATTGGATTGCAGCATTGACCAGACTGACGAGTCACCGTGACCAACGGTCCTCGAGCCAGCTCAAGGAGAGCAATTGGGTGCAACCAGGGTGCAACCCAGTGCAACCCAGTAAAGGATTGGAAAGTTGACTTGCAGGTACAAATACATTGCAATCTATGCGACGATTTCCTGGTTTCCTCATCGAAGAAGTCAACTTGGCATGATTTGCATGTCCTTACAGCGATTGCAACGAAATTCCTGACTGATGAAGCCAGCTGCAAAACTGCAGCACATGTTCGTCGATGGCACGACTCTCGAGTCTCGTGCACTTGGTGTTCAACTCTCGACTGCACTTGACCAAGGTTGTATTGCCGCCCATGGAAGTGCGCCCAAACCCGAAACTCGAGTGGCCAAGACAAACTCTAGCCAACAACACATACTTCAGGAAAGCAGATGCTTCAAGAATCATGCAAGTCAAAGTCCGGGCATAGTGTGGTCAAAAGCGCGGATTATTGTCATGAACAGTCGTGAATATTTTCAACTCGGTACTCTTGGTACCAAATGGACTGTATTGCTCCACAATTGCTCCACGTAGTATACTTGTCATGCTTGGTCTCGCCAAGTTCCTGCCATGCCCGTTGCGCAGTGACAATCAGTGACAATAGGCCAACAGCGTACCCGTTTCCGAAAGAGCTAGTATAAAGCACTTCGTTCAAACCAAGAAGGATATATTTATTAGCACTCCGAACTCCACGAAGATCGTCACTCAGGAGCAACTGGCCTATATTTCACTTCAGACGTTAATGCATTAAGTGAGATTTTCGAAAAACGATTGAACATTTCAACGCTTATCGGGCTTACTTAGCCAGGTCGAAGATGGTGACGAGTAATTTACTTGCCGACTCACTTTGGGATTATGACACCACTTCTACAATAAGTGTATTTGAGCTGGAAGATGTGACGGACTTGAATGAGCTCTTGTCCCTAAGTTCTTGCAGTGGCGAAAATGATATGGGCCAAAGCTCCAGTTTTACGGCCATGATGTCTGATGGGCGGGCCTCGGATTGCTCTGCGGGGTGTGTCTCCGAATGGAAGGCCCAGGAACTACAGCTCGAGGAAGCCGTGTCCAGTGGTCCCAAAACATCACACAGATGTCCAAGGAGTGATATTACGCACCAAGTAGTACATGACAGTCCAGGAGGTGCTTTTCCTACACTCCACCGAGTCAACTTATCAGAAGCTCCGGTTAATGCAACTATACCCGAGCGGCCAACTCTGGCAACCTCACTTGAAGTGTCTGTCCCTCAGCCTCAAGAAGTATCTGACCCTCTGGCAGACGGCTACAGCTGGCGAAAGTACGGGATGAAGACAGCTAAAGGCGCCCGCTACCCTCGAAGCTACTTCAAGTGCTCTCTGCAATTTTGCCCAGCATTGAAGACAGTTGAACGCTCAAAAGACGGAATTACAACACAGATCATCTACAAGCACGAACACAATCATGAGCAGCATCAGGGTGTGCGAAGATTGTGCATTAGAGAAACTGATGTACGTGGTCCATGCGGAAGTGAAGAGAGCTCAGACGATAATGGAGGACACCAGAAGAAGTCACGGCCCACTAGCTCTGCCAGCGAAGGAAATTGGCAGCGTGTGGCTACTGATGAAGTCGCCACCTTTAAACTTGAAACTCCCCACGGCGACATGAAGGCATTGGCTACGCTGGTGGAGGAGCAGACATCATCCACCCCTGCAGGCGACTTATTCAACTGTGTTAAGACTCACACTTCACGGCTTGGAAGACGGTCGCAGAGTCTGCCTTGCACAGGACACACGGATGGTCAAGCAGTTCTTGTAGAAAGTCCATCTCTGAGCCTGCCGACGTTCCAAGGAGAGGATGAGCTGAGCACTATGTGGTTGCGCAAGAACCCCCCATTAAATGCGATTGCATTTTTGAGGCCCATGCAGACTGCCCAGCCTCCAGAAGTGTCAAGTGAAGATTTCCGGAACTCTCCGGCTGACAGTCCACAGAAGAACAGAAAGAGGAAATCAGACAAAGTTGCAGTAGAAGAGACGCAGACAGCAGGAGTGCCTTCCCACAACAACGAGAACCCCGCGAGGGCCTCAGAGCTTTGGGATGAGCTCCCTGGGGATGGTTATAGATGGAAAAAGTACGGCCAGAAGCCAGTGAAGGGAAGTGAGCACCCGAGGAGCTACTTCAGATGCTCTCTCGTGGGGTGTCCGGCGCAGAAGAGGTTGCAGAGGTCCGACGCTGAGCCAGCGGTCTTACTCAGCACATACGTGGGAGAGCACAACCATAGCGCCCCATTTACAGTTAGCACTCTGGTCACAGGGTCTGCGGCAGGAGCGGCTAGCCAACCGCATGATTTTCAGTACTTATTCGAATCGTGGCCAGACGTGCTGAATTCGCTAGATTGCTAGATATAACTCATACGTGCCTCTGTAAATAGTTTAAAATAATCATAGTTGGCTGGCAAGTCAAGCTTACGTCCCCTATTCACAGTCAAGACGGGTGCTTTCAGCATGATTTAGATACAGTAGCTTAATGAATGTACTCCACCAGCAACAAAGGCGTTAGCACGCTTCTGACTACGCTCATTTGATACACAAGAACAGTGTTATATGTAATTTGTCCACGCTGCGGACCGATGTTTCCGACATTAAATTGAAATTGGCGATGTATTGAGTTAATGATTAATTTCTCCTCAGAGCACTTTCAGATGGTTGTGTTCACCGACAAATAGGTGCTCACAGGCCACACCATAAGTCTGGGATGCTAATTCCTGGGGTTATACACCCTCGATCATTACATCTTTCCGCAAGGGTCATTGCACCACGCTCCTTGTCTTACAATTCCATGTATCCTGTTTTTTTACAGCCCTCATGCTTAAATTACAACCTGTAATTACTTGTGCAATTTCATTTGCCACTTATCAATGCACTTCTGAAGTTACTGCATACACTCCATAAGAGATGGAAAGTGATGTTCATAAATTACAAGTCGGAAAAGGGAACAGGGACAATATCGAGCAAGGCACAGGTTTGAGAACTACCAACTTCACTATATGCCTGGCACAATGCCTGCGCAAGTGCATAAAGGAGATGTCTGCAACTATTTAGGTAGCGCTGGTTGTCCCTATTCTCTGGGTGACAGTTGGCGCCCTACAAGATCTGCTGGAGGGGGACTGCTTGCAGGCTCGTCAGGATGTAAGGGTAAGCCATCGAGCCCGAGCTGACCAGACATCTCTCGGCCCTCCCTGCCTAGGTGCTGCAGGGATCCAGCGGAGGGCCGTCTGGGCAGAGGAGGAAGCTCTACCAGTGCTGCACTTGACCTGCTAGTGGGTAGGTGGGCCCTAGCTGGCAGCCTGGGCGCAACATCAGGACCACCAGAAGCTTGATCATGAAGTTGGCTCGACAGGCTGCGCTGCACAGGCAGGTTAACGGGAATGGCAGGCTGGCCAGACATGCGGTGGGGGCTGACAAGCTGCCCGGAGAAACTGCGGGGGCTCGGAATGCTGATAGAAGGTGGCGCCGTTGGGGTGGATGGGCCCGACACTCGCCCTTCCATCTGACTTGTGGGTGGCGTGGCAACAGTCAGCTGCTGCGGGTGGGCCCCGGGTGTGCGCGGTTGCCTGCTGCTGCTGCCGCTGCCGCCCTGCTGGGCATACACATCCAGCTGGTCAAATGAGCCAGGCCGGGGCAGCTGGCCGCCTGGCGACAGCTGTCCAGATCGGTTGCCTGGCCTCGGGTACTTGAGACTCTGTTGCCACGCCACACAGTCACCCCCTTCCAAGAACCAGTCAGTCATCAGTAGATGGTCAGTGGCATGCAGATGAGAGATGGAGTGCAACAGTGTCAGAGAGCCACTGTCAGCTCTAAGAAGCGTGTGTGGCTTCCGGCGAGCAATTCCTTTGTCACCAAGTTCAGTGGTGAAGCACACGCCCGTGCAAAGAAACACAGAAGCAGCAACCAGCTTGGACCCTTTAGGTTCTGGCCAATGAGGAATGACTGGGCAATGGAGAAGAGGCATGAAGGGGCAGCCCTGTTTTTCCGTGCTCAGCCAGATTAACACTACAACTCTTTCAGATTGGAACCCTTCCCTTAGCCTGCCATGATGGAAAACCATGAAGCCCCAGCAGTCTTGCCCAACAAGGCATGGCTGGACAACTAGGCTAAGGCCGGAGGAGGAGAGGGAGGACAACCAACCCACCTTGGAGGCTTGGTATGCGTTGAGGGGCCCTGAAAAGTCCCCCCCGTAAAAGTCTGCTGGATCTACTCCAGCTGAGCCGGCTGGTGGCATTGTGTTGCTTCTGCCTCTCCGCAGCGGAGGTGGCGGGTATGGGTACCCTGCACACCCACACACAATTCCAGGCAAGCCCGTCAGGAGCAGTCCAAGCATCATCGAGCCTTTCCAAGCAGAAAGGCAGCTGGTTACTAGGGGCTCCCAGGTGTCCTGCTCAGCTTCCAGCCAAGGTGCTCACCGTTAGGCCCCAGCTGGCCGGAATTGGCGCGGGACGCGGAGCGGCTGCCCGTGGGACTGGGCGTGCCCATCATGTGCGGCGCGGTGTGGGGGTCGGATGGGCCCCCTTCCATGGCTGCAACATTGACAGTCAAAGATTGCGAGCGGCCTACTCGTCCCGGCCCCATCCCCATCCCCAACTCCCTGCTGTGCCGGGCCTGCCACCCCCCCAAGCACAAGAGAACGTCAGTAGTTGCACACGCGCGCTGCAATCTGGAGGTGGCATGCAGCCTGATCCCCTCCTTCACAGTTCGGACATGGGCGGGGGAGAAAGAGCAGCAAAACAGGGGTTGGGAATGCACGCTGGGGACAGAAGTGCGCATCGGCATGGTTTCTCGATTGTCAAAGGATTGACCACCAGGTGTATTGGACTCAGCCAGATACTTGCTCTGCCACCACCAGTACCTCGTAGGAGCTCCTTACGCTGACCAGCTGTTCCTCTGAATGAAATCCGCTTCCCAGGCTTGGAAGGAAGAGGGGAACCTAGGGTCGAATATTGAGGGGGCTTCCTTCAAATGCTCAAATGTTTCGAGTGCGCAGGGCTCGTTTATAGATCAGAACATCTTCCTCAGCCGAAGTTTCCCTGAAAAGAAGAGGGCACAGAGCGTGCAACAGTACCTGCAGAAAGTCTTGATGAAGAAGCCCGCTATGTGTCGGCCTCCCTGTGCACGCACACACATACGAGAGACCACGTAAACTTACAGCATGCGCTAGGCAGCACACAGAGCTGCTCCTTGCGAGGGAGCGCATGAGATGGGAATAACGATGATCGGGCACGAGGGTGACTTACTGGAATGTCCTCCCCCTGGAGGAGGGGGACCACCCATGGGGCCGGACAGAATCCCGGAGCTCATGCTCCTGGGCCCAAACAGGCGGCCCGACACGAATCCAAGCAGGCCCGACCACCGCCCCGACTGCTGCCGACTAGCGTTCCGATCTTGCCGGGGAGTGCCCGCCCACACCACCTGCAGGCATACGCGCGTGCGGGCAAGACATCCATGAGAGGAGCAACAAGGAGCAACAATCCACCACTATGCGTGTGTGCTCGAGTGTGCCTCTTCCCCTTGGAGAGTAGGGCAGGAGGAAACAAGGTGAAGAACGCACTTTGACGGGGCCAGAGAGCGACCGCACGGGACGGTTGGAGCCGCCAGGGCCACCCCCTCCTGCAACCGCCCCCCCAGGCCCCGCTGCCGCTGTCGCTGCTGCTGCAGCTGCTGCTTGTGAAAGGGGCCCCGAGTCCATCCTAGGACCACTGCACACATGCACAGGAGAACGAGGGGACACATTACTGCTGGGCTCTCGTCACCACCACCAGAGCTAACCGTCTGACAAGTACAGAGTGTAATAAGTTCCTGGGGGCTGTAGGTGTATCCACCTACCTGGTAAACATGACGGGGCCAGAAGCGGCCCTCTGGAGGAACCCGTTGGGCCTGTTGTTACCAGCCCCCTTCTGAGGGAAGCGCCCCGAGCTGTTGACATGCGTCAGCCCCCTGAGGTGGGGAGAGTCGGGAATAGCTGGAATGGAGACGCGTTCAGAATCGCCCTCTCGCTGGGAATTGGGATCCGGATGATCCTGCTCGTACGTCTGCGCCTCCGCCACCAACTGCGATCCGCACAAACCCACCCTCAGGCGTTACGCTTGTCTCCCCTCCTCCACCCGCAGAAGAAACAACAATGCTGCGGGCAGTACGTGGCCCCCACACCCTGCAGGCCTTACTGCCACAACCAAAACAATCCAGCCAGTGTAACAGATGACGCAGTTCCCTGCCGCAAAGTAGATGCTGCATCACTAACCCAGACAGGACGTGGGGTTGCTGCCTTCTGAGACATGATGATAAAGCACATATACAACAGCCCCAACAGCCACAATGCTTTTTACCACGTCAAGCGCGTCAATGCTGCCATTGCGTAACACACGTCACTCACTCCTCGCAGTCAACCACAGGGAGAGAGACAACGTGCGGCAAACCTGGGCGTAGTCGTCGTAGGGGTCGTAGTCGGCATCCAGTTCGTACTGCTCGTACTCTTCTTGCTCCGCCCTGCGATGAGCACCAGTGAGAGTGATGCCGACCAGGACAAGCCATGTAAGTCTCACCCACCCTTGCTATGACCTAACCTGGTATTTGTGAGGGTACTGAACTGACCACCATCAACAAACCACAACATCAAGAAACAACGAGTAAGAACGTTCAATGAGAAGCTTGGGCGGCAAAGTCCAAAACCCAGAGTCTTTATTACAAGGAGAGGCACTCCACATGCTTAGAGACAATCAAATAGCACGTACATGTGCACACGCACACGAAGATAGTTATGCACGACGAAACATACCGGTAAGCAGCCCATTCAGCCTTCCTCCTCTCTGAAGCTGCACACACAGAGGTTGCCACCTGTATGAGGAAGAGCAGTGGAACTGCAGCACAACTTTGTAAACTACCAGACTTCATGGTGGTTATGCCTGACCTATACAGAGCACGTGCAGGGGAACCTGAAGAGGAGAGGGTGGTGGAGGTAGGTGGGAGCAGTGCCAATACATCAACAACATGACGGGACTGCGTGCCTGCTCTGACTCCCCCTAAACATGCTGCATTTATGATGCAGGGCGGCAGCAATCTGACAGCACACAGGCAGGCATGAGGCGAGTGATGCGCAGCGGCCCTTTGCAGGGCTCAACGAGTCCCCTTGACATCCATCCAGCCATGCCCCACCCGACTTCACCAGATTAATATGGAAGTCTTACCCCGGCGTAATAAGATGACGGCGCCGATGAGCACGGCACATCCCAGGAGGACAGCGAGGACGACCCACAGGACAACCGGCAGCCCCAGCACCTTCTTGGACTTGCCCTTGGGGGCTGTGTTGGTGGAGGGAGCAGGGGTCACGTCCACGTTGGACGCCGTGATCTGGCCAGAGGGCAGGGCCAGAAAGTATCCGCTGCTGGCAAACACCACCGTGGGGTTGGACCTGCCGGAGGAGACACGAGCACGCACACACAGACACACACGTGTGAGCGACCACTGAATGGATCGACAGATGCACACGCAAATATGCCAGCCCAAACTGAACATGGTGAAGTGGTGGAGGTGAAAGTCGGCCCATTGCACCCAAGCGTGCTCTGCCACCAGCTTATAGCCCAACAGAAAAGAGCAGGCTGTCAAGATTAACAGACCGTGCTATGTGTGTGTGTGAGAGAGAGAGAGAGAAAGAGAGAGAGAGAGAGAGTGAGGAGTACAGTAAATGCCCAGCAAAGTTGTCAGGGTCGACATATGTGGTGGACTTGTAGAAGTTGACAGTGGCGTAGACGATGATGCTGCCGGACACCAGCTTGTCCACCGTCACCTGCAGCATACCCCGCCACCGCCCTTTCGTGCTCAGCGGGCACAGCGGTCGCATGTGTGCTCATGCGTGTGGTGCCCACTCGTCATCGTCAGAAGATGTAGCATGCGCTTTCTGCTGCTGCTGCTGCTGCAATCAGATGATCAGACGAGAGGGAGGGAAGGGGACAGCGAGCACCTCAAGAGGCCCCTCGTAGCCCGTCTGCCGCGCGGCATTCATCATCTGCTGCCGGAAGTTCTTCTGCGCTGGCAAAACGTATCATGGGTGAGCACATGCCAACGAGCTGATGAGGCGAGAAGCTGGCAGAGGAGCTGGCATTGACAGTATGGTTGAGAGCGAAGGAGGTGATACCTGGAAGTCCGAGTACGCGCCTGGATCTATCACGCGGCTGTAGTTGGCACCTGAAAACCGGATCCTAGCTGTTACCAAAACCCCTGCTGTGATCTGAGGCACGCCAGGTGGTGGTGGTTGACTGGTAGGCGAGTACGCGGGGGGGGTAAAAGGAGGAGGTGGCGGAGAGGGAGGAGCAGGTGGCAGAGGAGGAGGATAAGGAGGAGCATATGCAGGAGCTATGCCCGCTAGGGCACCCGTGGCAGTGACGCACAGCCCACTCGTCACTTCGCAGGTACTTGCCGCAGGACAGCTGGAAACATTGGAGCCTGCCAATGGGCTGCAAGCCACCTGCATATCAAAGCACCCTTCCCCCGGTTCAGCCAGATCCTGGTCCCCAGGGGGCCTTTCCACCACATGCAATGTCAGGAGGAGGGGGAGGAGGGG
>WELA01002483.1:55926-102744 GCA_009602735.1 Mesotaenium endlicherianum
GGGGGGGGGAGTAGCAGGCAGCACCTGGCTACAGGCTGGGCCCCCGTAGGCAGCAGAGCAGTGGCACTTGCCCATGTAGCATTGCCCTGCTCACTCCATCCCACGTACACCAGCAGCTCAGCCAGTTCAGAGCCATGGTAAGTGAGTGCTGCAGACGACCTGCTGGCATACATGCATCATGCAACGCCCCAGCTACGAATGAACCAATTGCACATGCACCCAGGGGAGGCAACGTGTCTGGGCGCAAGCAGTGGGGGAACTTCTTTATTTTTTGCTCCACACAGAGGCATAAAGCGTACACACCTCTGGCGCTGCAGTCGTTGGGACACATGGCGGAAGCGCACACGTCTGCAGCCACTGGACAGGGCCCCAGCTGGCCGGCGGCAAAAGTGGTTTCCGTCAGCTCCAGATACTTGCCGTCAGTGCAGTTGAGCCACACGCCCGCCACGTTGACGCTCAGAGTGGGTGCGCCACCTGGCGGCCAGCTGCACTGGGTCTTGTAGCAGCCTGCGCCGGGAGGTGCGCCGGCAGCCGCGGCTGTGTTGGACACCCAATACAAGGTGCCCTGCAGGAAACACCTGCCCTCACGCGCTCCACCATCATTGTCATGTTACTGCTTCTCCTCGCACCACGATACCAGGATGGGCGAGCAGACGTATTGGTCATCCACACACCTCAGCATACGAATGTGTGTATATATGTATATACGCATACATGTATATTTATATGTATGTACACATGTGTGGCAATTATTAGTAGAGCAGGAGAGGGCGTCCATTTGCCAGAAAGAGGAGACCAGCAATGGCTGGCCATAGAACCAACACTTCTCTAAGAGGGCAAGGGAGAATTTGCTGCAAAATGAGCTCAAGAAGTTGCGGCTTCTGAACTAGGATCAAGTACAATATGACAACTGATATATGTTTGTAAGTACATGCATGTGTGTGTATATGTGTGTGTGTGTGTGTGTGTGTGTGTGTGTGTGTGTGTGTGTGTGTGTGTGTGTGTGTGTGTGTGTGTGAGTGAGTGTGTGTTTGCGCGCGCGCGTAAAAATGTTATGCAAGTGTGTTGGTGTGTGTATGAGAAGGAAAGGCATTTAAATGTCATGAATATGGTGTAGCAGGTGTCAGTGTAGTACACCTCTTGCACCTTGTTTCCTCGATAAATAAGTGCTGTGGTACCCGCGTCTAACCCTCCAAGCAGCTCCAGCACCACTTTCCCGCTTTCTCGACGTAAGTGTGCTATTGGCCGTTGGATGATGAGTGGTGCACCATCTAGCAAATTTACAGTGGATATGGCGTGGGCAAGCAAGCTTTGGCCGCCCAGCTTTCCGCGAGAGAGAGAGAGAGAGAGAGAGAGAGAGAGAGAGAGAGAGAGAGAGAGAGAGAGAGAGAGAGAGAGAGAGAGAGAGANGAGAGAGAGAGAGAGAGAGAACCCTTCGGCAACAGCACCAGCCACTGGCCACCAGATTAAGAAAGCCCATCTTCTGTACATTGGCAGAGGGGGAATACCTGGACTGGAGCCCAAAGGATTCACCGAACTGATTGTCCTTGTTTGTCTGGTCGCCCGGCACTTGACAGCGGTGCCCCTGATCCCTGTGACACGTCGCGCTCCCCACTAGAATGAGACGAAGCAGCAGCAAGCAGCAAGCAGCAAGTAGGCGGAAGAAGCAAGCCTCTCAAAAGTAGCAACTTGAGTCCATGAGCCCAAGCCCGCCCCTCTTGTGCCCGGCTCACCGGAAGGAGGCGGACTGAGAAAGATCACAAGTTCACCTCTGCTTGGGGATACAGCCGTCATAAGGGCACTCAGTCGAGCAATTTGTGCGACACGTAGCAGTCGCTAAGTGGTCGGAGGAGCACAGAGAGTCCTGCAACAGGAGGGCCCACACAAAAAACACAAATTTGGTTTCATTGTGAATGGATGCATGACACCCACAGCACCCCTTTGGGGCATCACCCCGGCTGCTGCGGCTCCTAACGAAGAAGTAGAGAGCAGAAGAAACCAGGGCAGGAGGAGAATGTGAGAACGCCACAGGCTTCAAGAGAATCGTGTGATGTGCACAGGTATGCACAGCTATTTAACATCGGCCGCACACAAAGGATTGGCCACGAGGGTCAGCCAGGCACACCACCCGTCAGGGCATAAATCAATGAGAAAAACTGCTTTGGCCTGCTTTCAAGTTGCACGGACAAGGAAGGAGGGACGAGCTGACCATGGGGGTGGACTGCTGGCTCCCGGAGTAGGTGACCAAGGTGGCGTTGCGGGCGAGATCCGACGCAGCACAATAGCCGTCCCTGAAGACCGCCTTCAGTGCTGCATCAAGCGTTCACCAACTTCGTAGACGGGTCGGTCAGTCAGTCAGTCAGGATGCGGGTGCAGCATCAAGCAGCCAGTCCCAGGAAAGGAGGTGGCACAAGAGCAGAGCAGCATGGGTGGCCGGTGGTAGGTGTGCCCCTCTTGCGCACACACTCAGCACAGTCAGCCCTTCTTCTCCCCCAGCAACTCTCAGGCAGTGGACAGCGTACCCAAAAGAGTGTCAGTATAAATAACGTTGAGAGCAAAGTGCGTTGTTATGAATGCCAGGTTATGGCAATACCAGAGAATGAGAGGCCGTAAATGCTACGAACAAGGAGAGGCAGCAGGAGCAGCACAGAGAGGGGCAGGGACTGACTGCTAGGGTCAGTGCAGGGCTGCAGGGCGTAATCGCAGCCAGCATGGAAGCCCGCCGCCAGGAAGCCCGCCAGCCCGTAGTTGACCTCGTACCTGCCGCAGGAGCAGGAGCAGCAGCAGCAGCAGCAGCAGCCCAGGCTCTCAATTACATATCCCCAATCAGCCCGTGCTTGCCACAGGGATATACCGGTGCTCGTCAGGCAGCTCCACAGTTGCTGGAAAGGGCGCCGTGTGACATAAAGCAAGAGCGGGTATAGCACCCACCCACCCCCGCAAACTCATGAGGCGGCAGGTGAGGAACGGGACATGCCCTCTCTGCGGCTAGGCATGCAACATGTGTCCTCGAGGTGGTGCCCATTTACCAGCCTGTATCTTGAAGCAGGGCCAGGGTGAGATTGGACACCACCTGCGGTCCGCCCGCTTCGCTTGTCTGACCACCCACCCACAAAGCCCCGCCCCTTGAAGAGGCAGCGTCAGGCAGAGCCGGGACTTGGAGTTCCGGGATGGAACTGGGTACCACCAGGGTACCAGGGATTTTCCTGCCGTTCAGCTGGATAGCTCTCTCATGGGACTGCTCAAAAACAAAAGGATGAGGGCAGAAAGAGGCAAACCACCCTCTGTGTGCCGGCACAGTCTTGATGATGCATGCGCTCCTCAAGGTGAGTGGAAGGCAGAGGAAGGGGCGGGGGCCAGACATACCATGACCTCGCCCTCAAACACGCGCGCACTCCAGTGGCTGCTGTTGGACCCGTCCGCTGCAGCCACTTGTAGCTCTCCTCCAATTAAGGTGGGACAGCTGGTCTGTCGCCTCGCCATAGCCGTGACCTGCACGCATGCGTGCATGCCAAGCGGGCAGGCTGTCAGGCGTTTGCAAACTGTGAGAGCAAATCACAAACACCATGGAATGGCGTGAAGGGGGGTGTAGCTGCAGCCCCAATCTGAGGATAGGCCACTCACCGTGGGAGTGACTACAAATGGAGCTGACGGGCTGCCACCACTTGGCGCATTGCTGACCACTGAAGTGTAAGCTGTCCCTGCATGTTGGAGAAAGAACGCAGCACACAAGTTAGCCTGACATGCAGTCACTCAGTCTTCTACTCTACCCCCGCGCCCACTTGAAGGACCAAAAAGAACAAAAAAAGAAAGACAAGCTTACGTTCCCTCCGTCTATTCCCATGAACTTTGAAGTAAACTCTTGGGCCTTGCAGAACAGAGACAAGACATGCCAACAGTGTGGCACTTAACAGCACCCCCACTTTCTAAGAAATTGGCTGCTGAGCAGGAATGTGTCCCCCCAATGCTCTCGAGCTCACTTCCTGTCAGCGCGAGCACAGAACCTACCCGTGGTGCTGTCCAGAAAGGACGGGAAGAGCTGGGAGTTGAACCCGAGCACGTGTATGATCCCGTGCAGCACCCCACCCAGCTGCGCACACGCCAGTCATTGCATCACAGCCTGCTGCCAGTCGTCAGCATGTGTAACAGCAAGCCGATTACGTAACGAAAGCCATGCACACTTTATGCGCTATTTCTGAAAACTTCTGCTGGAGTTGGCAGATACCTGCACCAAGTACCATACACAAGCCACCAAACTTCTGGCGATCACAAGGGATATGCGCCCCTCACCACAACAGAACCACAATGCATGCTCCAGTCGGACTTGACCAAGAACCGTCATCACACCATGCCTGCCCAGCCTCCCACTGTTCTGATGATCCAAAGAGCAGAAGGGACACGTTACTCACCATCTCGTCAAATTCAGGACTATGGAACAGGCTGTACGTCAGCTTCTGGGGGCAGAGGTTGAGGTAGCCTGCGATGGGGCGATTGCTGGCTGCATCCTGGTAGCAGTGGGACGCATGCACTGCCTGTGTGCCACTCGCACACAGCGCCGTTGCCTGCATTGCATCCACACAGGCAACTTAGTGACATACGCTGCCAAGTGCTCTTCCTTCTCCTGCCTGCAAGTGACACTGACAGCTCCAGGGGTTTGTGTATCACGCTACTGGACCCCCCACGTGTAAAGCCATGCCCCTTCTGGTTCTGCTGCTGCTGCTCGTGCTGCTGCAGGCATGCACCAATGGACGCTAAGGTGAGGAGGAGGTACACGGTACAACCCGTTCCGGGTTGGCAGAGGAGGCACCAGAGACAGCATGCCAGCTGCCTGCAATGTGACGACTTTCTGAGCCGGAGTCTGGTACATCAGAAAGTGGGTGCAGCGGGTGCCAGCGAAGTGCAGGATTACACGGGTCAGGCTGGTGATAGTCCTCCAGTGCATGATAAGCTATCCCCATGGATGAAGTCCCATGTACAAAGCATAACCATGAAAAATTAAAAATGACAAGAAGTTTTTGCATGATCACAGACCCCCTTCAACCCCCGTAGTAAGACAGCCGCAACCCCCACGAAAATCACCCAAAATGTGGAAAAAGAAAGCGTCCTGACCTGGGCAGTGACAAACAGAATGAGATCAGCCTGCTGCACTCCAGCGCCTGCAGGCGATGTGCTGCAGCTGGCAGAGTCCGTGTTGTTGCACACGCTGTATTCGCTCAGCAGGCTCGCAGGAATGACGACGTTGACGTCCGCCTGCCCACGCAAGCCCGGGACACACACAGAGCTGAGCGAGACGGGCAAATAGCCTCTAGTGTGTCTGCCAGCCCCAAGGCTTGCACATATGAAGGTGGCCATCATATGCAGTAAACGCGACACAGAAATGCCAAGGGGGAGAGAACGCTTGCACGAGTTTGAGGGCTGAGTTGGGACGGGAGGAGTGACACGCGTACAGTGCAGGAGAGGTCGGGCGTGAGGCACGCGTCTGTCCCGTTCACCAGCTTCAGGTACGTTGAGCACTGGGGAGTGATGTGCAACGCTCCAGCTGGCGGCACTCTCACCTTCAGCAGCCGAGCAAAGTAACTGCGAACAGCACATCACGTAGGCAGTGATAATAAGTCTAACAACACATCATTGAGTTGAGACCTCGAAGAAGAGCAAGGAAGGAGCAGCACCCGATAGTGTCGGTCTTAGCAGGCAAGCGTTCATATTAGCTGCACCTAACGGCCTGTCGATTACCCACTAGAAACTGCGTTGCGCAACCTGCACTCTGCTTCCTCATTTGAACAATGAAATACTTGCAGGCTGTATATAGTGAAAGATCCTCCAGCTAAAATTTATCCCGGCAAAGGTTCTGGTTTTATGAGGGTTCAAGACGCGTGGAGACGACCGGAATCAGTACCTGACAGCAGTGGGAATGAGGAATGTTTCAATCATACTGCTTCTTGCAGTGTCTCCGGCCAAGTCCCCTTTGACCGTGTACACCTTCAGTACCCCAGCAGAGACAAAGCAAGCATATTGGAGGAGTAAGAAGCAGGTCAGAGTGATCGTTTGCAACTTCAGTAAACCCCCCCTAAAATTTTGCTAGTATGTTGTCCCTCAAGGCAGCCTGTACACATACATAGTGATAGCCAATAATCTGCCCCTGCTATTCTTCGGCATACGAAGAGACAGCGTCTCAGACCAGCAGACAATGGATGAGCACAAGTCGGCATGACACAAGAGAGCAAGCAGCAACTCAATGACTGACAAGGCTCATCGTCCAGTCATACCCTTTCACTTCAGCAGGCACACCCAGTTGCAGGGCCTCCTGAGGAACACTCTCCGGAAGCGCACAGGCCCCAGACCATGATGTCATGAAGCAACTGCAGGCAGTGCGCTTCCATGGCAGAGATACAGGTCCCGCAACACAAAAAGGTGAGAGCGACATTTTGGTGGGTCCATGTGCATGGATCAAAGTTTATGCGCTCATGATGAACTTCCATGAGCGTGCAACCTCAAGACAAGTGCACCTACCGGAAAAATTCGCAGGGGAGCCAGCTTGTCAAGGGCAGACCGCCGATTGCTGCTGCTGCTGTTGTTGCTGGAGGTGGTCGCGCCATTGCTAGTCACAGCTTCCAAATCCCCCTCCCTGTACATGATCGTGCGCAGCAACAACAGGGTAACCTCCTACTAAGCTTTCACACAAACTTGCATTTGCCTTTCACATAGCTTTCTGCTCATGTCCTCGTGCAACCGGTATAGGCCCCTATATTGGCTCCCCACGATATATCCAGTATGCTTGCACTGACCCACCATATGCTGCGAGTCTGAGAAGGTGTCTGCAATTGCTCTACACATTATTTGTGCGGCTTATACACCACCTGACTCATCCCAAACCCTTCAAACTCACTTCACCCTCTCTTAATGGGCCAGGATCAAAAGAACCCATGCTGCAGACTATGCCTACTGGTACCATCTGAAGCACCTGCACACGCGATTGTGTGTGAGCTCTTCCGCTTCCTTTCTCAGCATACCAACGGACGTTGACAACCAGTAAAAAAAATAATTCTTCTCTGAATATGCTACGCCGTTCCTTGTGTACTTGGTGATGCCACTCAGTCCACATTGTGTTATGTATTCTCATGGTATTCAACATATAGTACCTCCCTTCCCAAAATGCTCATGAGATGTTTGAGGAGAGAGAGCCCTGATGTCTTTGTCTTCCCTGGCCTATTGCATATTTTCAAACTGCTCAGGCTTTGGGCAAAAACGAAAGAGGGTCATGATGCCTGATATGCCTAAGGTGTAACATCCTTTGCAGTTGACATGCATCGCTTGAAGCAAACAGCAGGTGTCAAATCCTCAAAATAAATTTTCCCATGCTAGGAGGCGAAATCTTATAGGCCCTTCACCATCTGACAGCTGTACAACATCTCATAGGTGCCCACAGTTACAGCACAGGGATCAAGGTGCATGAAACTCAAACGATTTTGCAAAGTCAACTGATGAGCTAGTAAGATTTTTACCAAGGAAAATGGGATGATGTATTATGGTGCAATTCCATGCTTCTCTCCATCAGTTCCGGCCTCGACACATGTGTACCTGCTCACAGTACATGGAGCACTAGGTTTATACCAGTGACTGCCCACAACAAGAGGTGATACAAACCATCCAGGAGCCTTTTGGCAATCTGCCAACCAGACAACACTGTCACTAGTCCACAAACGCCAGCTAAGAGACCAATCATAAGGACATTTTCTCACGCCCGCAGGATTGGGTTATATAAGACGTCACCCGTAATACCAAAAAATAAAGGTTAAAAAAAAAGAGCACAATGAAGCTACTGTCACCACATTCAGGTGCCTCTTTCCGCATGGGTAAAGTCATGATGGAATATGCTTGTGATCAGCGCTCCACCATCACTCAAATTGCAGCACGTCGAGCATACCTTGAACATAATGCAGCCCCATAAGGATAAGAAGCAGAAGAGCCGACATCCCAGTCTGTCCGTGTAGCTTCATGCTAACTAACGCAAGGCACCCGGTCGAGGACACGCTTCCTTCATCTGGTGCGGATAAGCATCAGCGATCCTCGAGGCGAACTCGAGAAAAGAACACATATAACAGTAGCCAAGGGGCTTAAATGCATATCAGCCGTAAGTGATAACTGGCTAAGATCAGCTTCGTAGGCAACATTCATGCCTGAGGTGTACAGTCAGCTGAGTTATCCTGATTACATGAAAGATGCAGGACTCATCCAAGACTTGAGTGTAGTAACTGTAGACACTTCTGTCTCCCACAGACCCTTCTTCTAAGGAGGAATCGTGATATTCACTTCACGACACACATCTTTTCTCCGGGGCGCTTTTCCCAGCTTGTGACTACTTTTCCCCTGCTCTCATGAGGTGCGTAAAGCTGCGTGGTGGTTCGTAGGGGAGCGGAAGTAAGCGTGTCCTCTGATGTCCTCCGTGACTGAAGCTGTGAGAGACAGTGGGACTGAGCTTGACGGTTCATTCTTTTCGATCGACGCTCTTTCATGATTCCTAAATTTTAAATTTCTCGAGTTGCATTGAAGTTGCATAAAAGGCTCCACACCACTCCACTGCACAGTGCGACTCCGACCAGTTCACTACAGATACCGACAGGGTCCGACTGGGTCCGATTTTGCCCGACTTTTCCCACCCCAAGAGAAGCCATTTGCAGCCCCTGACAATGCACCGGCTGGGAGTGTTTGGGAATCAGTTCGGACTGGTGGGGACCGGTTGACGGTCGAGTCTGGTTGAGAGCCTGGGACCAGTTGGACATGGTCGGGACTGTCATCTCAATCTACCGTCCAAATCATCGACCAACATTTTATTGGTCACTGTCGGCACTCTTTTGGAACTTGGAAGTGGCGCTCTACACAATCCATGCTCGCGAGTCGCCAACCATGCTCGAGAGGGAGGGTGGGTAAATCGAGAAAAATGCGACTTGGAGGGGTTACCCATGGCTACATTGCCCTACAAAAAAAAAAGAAGAAAAGAAGGCGTATGAATTAATTAAATGGGAGCGAGCTCTGAAATAACATGAAGGTCCATACTCATCTACTGAAAATCGCAAGGACCGAGAACTGCTAAGGCGTCAACAAGGGAAAATGAAACGAGAGGAACTGGGGGTCGATGCACAGTCTTAGATAGGGCACTAGCTGCACGCTCGTGAATGGTAGAAGCCTGAGCTCTCTGTAGACTACAACCGACTAGCTGGCGGTACTCTCGCTTGATCGCGTTGACCAAGTCCCTGTAACCGGCATTGTCACTAGAGACACCGAAGCTGAGGGAGACTGTGCGCTCAGCGCAAAGGTTGAGGAAGCCGTGGAACTTGGTGCCTAATGTCCCAAAAACCTCCAGCGCTAGTGGGACAAAGGTGTCGCCGACTGGAGTGTCGCTGTACTTGAGAGTCTTGGCCTTCTCCTTGATCGCCACCGCCACCCCTACTGTCGATGAAGCCAACTCCATGATACCCCCCTCGAGAGGATTGGCCACAACCACATCCAGCAATGTGCGCGCCGCCGACTCTCTCGCCATGCAGACAATATCCACACGGCGGCCCTTGGTCTGGGAGGGAAGAAGAGGGAGTAGGCCTCCCTTCTCCAAGGCCACCGCAAAATGTGACCTCCTCGCGATCATGGCGACGCTATCTCGGACAACGTCATGGGTCGCTGTGCGCTGCTTCTCTCGTGCACACCTCAAGACATGTGTAGTAGATGCCTCATCCCCACACGCACAAACTAGGTCAGCAAGGCACGGGTGTGTAATGCCTAGTCGTATACGGAGGGAAGTGCAAAAGTCTGAGTCTTGGAATGTCAAAGCTGGGCGAGTGGTAAGGGCCTGCACCCATGCACCTGCGCTAGGTCCGCCGCAGGAACGAATGCGGGCGCGGTCAGCCGAGGTGCTCTGTGCTAACAGGCCGTGCATGCGAGAACCCCACAGGACTCGAGCGAGAATGGCCTGCAAGCCCCTGTTCCCCTGCTCCACCATCGAAGAAAAGTCCAATTCTGGAGGCTCGTCCCCCAAGCAATCCGCTACCAAGCTGGACTTAGCCTCCACAAGTGCTGCTTGAAAAGAGAACGTCTTCGTCTCCACTTTCCCTATGGCAGCCGCAAGGATCTGGACGTCGTCGGCAGCAAAGCGGGTCGCAAGAAGGTGCGCAATGAGCCCCCAAGACCCCAAGAAAGCTGCCGACGAGGTGAAGGCAAGATCTCCCAAGCCTACACCTCCCATGGAGCACGGGTGCACGGCCTGGGCAGCCCAAGACTGGCTAGGGTCAGATGGGCCAAGGCCAAGCAACTCGGAGAGAGCCATAATGAGGGACTGCCTAAAAGAGGCAAACTCTGAAAGAACGGAGGGGGTAGGGACTAAGGTACGAGAGAGGTAAATTGGTCGAGCCGCTAGATAAAGAGTGAGGGGGGCAAGCAAGATCTGCGCGTTCCCCAGGGCTACAACCTGGGGGAGCTCCAATACCACACTCTGGAAAAAGCGCTGTGTCTGATCTAGGATAAAGGCGGGACTGCCTACCCGGGTACCAAGGACACGGATACCCTCCGGTGAGCGACCAAAAGAGGGAAGAAAGTCAGCTGGGGTCGCAATGCCCTGCGGAGGGAAGATGGAACACTTGGCCTGCTGAACCCGAAGGCCCATGGAGCCAAGGTGAACCTTGAGAGAGGAAAAGGCAGCGCCCAACTGGTCCATGTGACCTACCAAGTGCGTATCATCTGCATACGATGGGACATGTACTGCAGGGAAAGCCTGACGGGTCAAGCGGAGAGCATGCAGGTGTCCAAAAGCAAACAAGGTCCCTGCTAAGGGGTCGCCCTGACGGGTCCCAGTAGCGGATGACAAAGTCGTCAAACTCCCACCCACATGCGCATAGTAGAGGGGAGACGAGGACCCGTAGAATGCCCGCATGAAAGGGACAAGGCTGGAACAGGTGCAATCACGAAGCTCGTCGAAGATGACTCCACGGTCGATGGTGTTGAAGGCGTTGGCCACGTCCACCTGGAGAACCCATAGGGATGGATCCACCTCCCGCGACGTCCGGATGAACGCGGCAATGGTCTCACACCCCCCCTGGAGAGCCACTCCGAACTGGTCCGGAGCAAAGTGAGCCTCAAAGGGCTCGCGAAGTTGCGAGGCTATGGCTCGGGCTGTAAGACGATACAGCACCTCCTCCACCGCAATGGGGCAAACGCCTGCATCCCCCTTGGCTATAGCCACGAGCCTGGATGATGCCAATAGATGTGCTGCTCCAGGTGGAATCCGACCCTGAGCAATTAGGCCGCACACGGTGAAGAGGGCGCGGAATGCAATAGAACCAGCATCCATGCATGTGTCCTTAAAAAGCTCAAAGACTGTGCCTGAAGGTCCGCCCCCCGATCTGTTAGGTGCCGATCGTAGGGCGCGACTAAGAGCACCCTCCTCCAACTCTAGAGGTGCTGTAGGTGAGTAAGTAGTGAGCCAATCGGGCAAAGGGGAAGAGGAGGCTGGGTGGAGTGCTTGCAGACGCTCAATGGTGGCTGAAGTGTCAGGTGTTGGCGCATTGGGGAGGAGAGTTTCACGGGCCTTCCCTAACTCCCCAACCTTAGCTAACCTAACAGCACGTCAAGCTCTATACCTGTCGTCACCCACTACGTCATTAGTGGGAGGCGGAAGGGAATGCAAAGCCGCCAAAAACTCCTCAGCCAATTCCCTCCACTCGCCCCTAAGAAATCTCTGAATACGTGGGCGTATGTAGCGATGGCCCTTCACTAACGCATTAGGGGGGGTCCACAATAGGAGGCGATGGAAACTAAGGAGCAAGAACCAACCCCCCATATCATCAGGCTCTTTAGAAACTTGTCGCAAGGGGATACAGAATGCTTGGGAGAACAGAGGTCTGAGCTCATAAGGAAGTCGTCGCCTACAGCTAAGTCTACATGGCTGAAATATCTCAATAGGAAAGGAAATACGAGCCCACCTCCGTTGCTCAGGCGTAGGCCCAAAATCGGATGGGCCACCGTTGCTCAGAACAAGAGCAAACCTAGCAGATTTAAAAGGCATGACTTACGGTGACCACCTAAACCACGCAGATCCTTGAACTTACGGTGGCAATTAGGACAAGACACGTGTAAGGGAGGAGGGTGTGTCGTATCTAGGGTTGCAATTCCTAAACGCGGGTGTGCCGTAGCCAAAACTACAGAAGCGGATGCCAATGCTAGGACCTAGGCTACTAGCGACCGGAAGCTAGATCCGGACGAGCGTGCACGTGATCTAGATTACGTATTAGCATCTCCTAGGACTTAGCGAACGCCATCGCTAGAGGCCGCCATGGCAGCCGAATCGCTACTACTTCACTATATCACTAAGGGCCAGTTTAAAGTGGCCAAAATGAAAGCGACTTAATTGATAGAAAAGTATGAAGCTATACCTAGAAGTACATTGGCAAATTTGAGAGCGAGAAAATTGTGGTTTGTGGTCCCTAGGTGCTACGTATTTGAGGGCCAATTTAAAGTGGCCTGATGTAGTGAAACAGATAGATAAAGTACTTGGTAAAACAGAATACTTTATCTATTCAAGATAAGGATCTTTGAACACAAGTGGTAGCTTCTTGAAAGAAATATGACTTCTTGAAAGTTAATATATTTCTGGATTTTGGCAAGTACAAGAGTGATTCTCCCCTGTCTTTCTATGTTCTAGCTCTTGTTTATATACTTGCTACATAAGTAATTTCTAGGAAGGTGTATGTTGATGTGTTGGCACCCAACACATCCCAAAACTTGCCACCTCTTTCTAGAATAATGTACACATGTCCTTTTGACCTAAAAATGGCACATCTGACTTTTGCCACATGGAGTTCTTCTAGGTCTTTCCTCTAACTTCGAAAATGCCTTGGAAGGTTCAAAGGACATGAACCAAGTTACTAGAGTACCTATTCACACTTGACTCCACACAATACTACTCCAAATATATTTGAAAACATTAAAATATATGCAAACTAATATATAATAACTCAAATCACTACATCACCCCCCCGATAGAAAAAGCGACGTCTCGGCGCGTCAAGTCAGGTCTTACACATGTGGAGCAAACTAGTCAACAGTTTCAAGTCAGATGCCACACATGTGAAGAGGACTAGTCAAAGGCGCCAAGTCAGGTGCTACACATGTAAGGTAGACTAGGCAAGGTCGTAGGTGGTGTGACCTTATTGGCTAGCCTACTCCTTAATGATAAAGAAAATTGTACAAGTTGGCCCAGAATCTGCCACGAACTCAAAAATTCATAGCGGCCACAGAACTGCTCCAAATCTGAAAATTCGAGTGCCAGACGGACCGCGTCGGAGAACTCTACCGGGTCACCAAATTTGAGAGCATTCTCATTTCTGGAGTGTCGTTGAGAGCTGAGAGAGTAGGCACTCCTCCAAATCTGTGCAGAAACTTCTGAAAATCATAAGTCCTTCTATACTTCTCCAAATTCTGCAAACTAAGTCTCAAACTGG
The DNA here is from genome assembly GCA_009602735.1 of Mesotaenium endlicherianum. Taxonomy (NCBI): domain Eukaryota; kingdom Viridiplantae; phylum Streptophyta; class Zygnematophyceae; order Zygnematales; family Mesotaeniaceae; genus Mesotaenium; species Mesotaenium endlicherianum. The sequence goes on from WELA01002483.1 coordinate 69,411, forward strand.
GCGCTGTAAGATGTTCTACCAGAGTCTTGAGTTTCAGAGCATTCCAAGTTCAGGGGAGGGCACAATGTCAGAAGGCATATTCTGCCCTAACAATGCCAGCAGCCTGACCCCCTTCTACTTAGAGCATCATATCTCTCTCACCAGTGCTCCAAATTGAGCAAACTTGGACTCTAAATGACCGGCTACTCATGGACTACAGCCAGGTAAATTTTCAGAATTTATTATGCAGAGACCTATCACCAGTAGCAGTTTTAGTTTTCTGTCCAGAAACTGCGAGAAGAGAAGAGTGTCTAATGTCAATTTTTCCTCTTTCTTGTTCTTGCAGGCTGCCTCCAAGGGGTCTTCTGCTGCTTCTTGATGGTGGCAGGCTGCCTCCCTGAAGTCTTCGGGCTTCTAGTAGAGAGACTTGGGGCTGGTCCAAGATGGGGGTTGGCGGCATGGAAGCGCTTCAACTTTCTCTGAACTTTGTCAAGGTAGTGCGCCGCCACCCAACTATTCTCCGAATCTGGATATCCTTTCCACTTGATCAAGTATTGCTGCTGTCTCCTGAAATTTCTCATAGCCACTATGTCTTCCACTTCGTACTCCAAATGATCATCCACTATTGTTGGGGCTGGTGGGGTTGTCACACGTCCTGGGAACTTGTTGTCGGGTTGCACATATGGCTTGAAGAGGGAAGCGTGGAATACGGGGTCGATGTGCATAGTCTGGGGAAGTTCTAGCTTGAAAGCAACGGGGTTGACTTGCTGGATAATCTTGAAGGGTCCCAAATACTTGGGAGAGAACTTGCTGCCGGCAGGCCTGTTGTTCAGGGAAATGTTCTTGGATGATAGTAACACGTTGTCACCCACTCTGTACGTAATTTCTCTTCTGGATCTGTTCGCCACTCTTGCTTGAGCATCTTGCGCGTGTTGTAGAGCTTTCTTCGCTGCTGTAAGGGCTGCTTCTAATGTCTCCATAAAATCTGTGGCTGCAGGTACTTCATCATGGCCAGCCGTGAAGCTCAGTGGCGTGGTCGGATGGAAGCCATAGTTGAGGAAGAATGGGGACTCTTGGGTAGAGGCCTGCGTAGTGTTGTTGTAGGCAAACTCGAGGGGGGTCAAGTACATGTCCCAGTCTTGCTCGAGGGTAGACACGTAGGCCTTTAGAGAGGTCTTTAGGGTACGATTCATACGCTCGGTTTGCCCATCTGATTGTGGGTGGTAGGCAGTAGACATATCCAGCGATGTACCCAAGTTCTTGAAGAGATTTTTCCAGAAATGGCTTGTGAATCTTGGATCTCTATCTGACACAATTCTTGATGGTAGTCCATGGAGTCGGAAGATGTTGTCAAAGATGAGTCTTGCAAGTTGTGGTGCTGTAGCCTTAGTCGTCGTGGGAATAAAATGAGCCATCTTGGTAAGTCTGTCCACCGCCGTGAGTATTGCATTATGGCCTCGAGGTGTCACGGGCAAGTCCACGATAAGGTCCATTGAGATGTCCGTCCATTGTCTTTCGGGGATTGGTAGTGGTTGGAGGAGTCCTCCCGCCTTTTGCGATGATGGCTTGATTCTTTGGCATGTGTCACAGCTCCTGCAGTACTCCTTGACTTGCTTAGACATGCCTGGCCAACAATAAGTCCTAGCTAGAACGCCCGTGGTCCTTAGGATTCCAAAGTGTCCTCCAAGAGGGTTGTCGTGTGCTTCTCGTAGAAGCAAGAGCCGGAGGTCTAAGTCATTAGGAACACATCTCTGGCCCGTATCTTGCCTCACCCAATAATTGCCTTCTTGCTTCTTGCATGGGTCCAAGGCTGCTTCTCCGTTCTTGTAGTAAGGGTCTCTTTCATAGGCGGCTGAAAATCGAGCTTCCAGATCTGTCTTCAGGGATACCATCACTGCATTTAATTGCAGTCTTGAGAGGGGGTCAGCCGGGTTTGTCTTGCCGGGCTGGTACTGAATCGTGATGTTGTATTGTTGCAAGTATCCGCTCCATCTTGCTTGTCTCCTTGAGAGATACGGCTGCGTTTGGAGGTGCTTTAACGCCTCGTGGTCCGTGGTGACCAGTACTTTGCGTCCTTCAACGTAGCAGCGCCAAACCTTCAAGGCATGTACAATCGCCAATGCCTCTCGCTCCGTGGTTGTATAATTTTGCTCGGCTGGATTTAGCTTCCTTGACTCGTAGGCGATGGGCTGCAGTCCCTTGCCTTGGTCTTGAAGCAGGATTGCTCCTATTGCATAGGAAGATGCATCGGTGATGACGTGGAAGGGCCAATCTGGGTTTGGACTTGGGAGTGTGAGCACCGGGGATGTGGTCAATCTTCGCTTTAACTCTTGAAATGCCTCTTCCTCTTTCTCGGTCCATGTATATAGCCTGTCCTTCTTGAGTAGATCTGTCAGGGGGGCTGCTATGTGCGAGAAGCCTTGGATGAATTTTCTGTACCAATTGGCAAATCCCAAGAATGACTGGAGTTCTTTCTTGGTCGTGGGGGTTGGCCATTCCTCCACCACCGTGGTCTTCTTGGGGTCCATCTTGATGCCATCAGCAGTCACGTGGAGACCTAGGAACTCCACTTCTTGTTTGGCAAACTCGCACTTTGACTCCTTCGCAAATAGCTTGTTTTGCTTCAATACTTCAAGGACTTCTTTCAAGTGTCTCGCATGCTCTTCAAGGGTCTTGCTGTAGATAAGGATGTCATCGATGAATACCACCACAAATCTGTCCAACATGGGCTGAAATATGGTGTTCATCATAGTCATGAAAGTTGCTGGCGCGTTGGTGAGTCCAAATGGCAGGACCATGAACTCAAAATGTCCATATCTTGTCCTGAATGCCGTCTTCTCTATGTCCGGTTCTGCGATGCGAATCTGGTGGTAGCCGCTCCGTAAGTCAATCTTCGTGAAGTACTTGGCTCCAACCAGCCGGTCCATGAGCTCATCCATGCGCGGCAGCGGGTATCGATTCTTGATGGTGATCTTGTTGAGGGCGCGATAGTCCACACACATCCTCAAGGTACCATCTTTCTTCTTGACAAATAGCACCGGGGCTCCAAATGGCGACTTGCTAGGTCGAATGAAGCCATGCTCCAGTAGCTCCTTGATTTGCTTCTTGACTTCGTCTAGCTCCGTGTATGACATTTTGAACGTAGGCCGAGAGATGGGCTTGCTTCCGGGCTCCAACTCTATCTTGTGGTCTACGAATCTTTTGGGGGGTAGGCCCTTGGGCAATTCCGGGGAGAACACTTCTTTGTAGTCCTCTAAGACTTCTTGTATCTCCTTGGGAACGGGGCTGCCTTCTTGACTCTCGATGTCTTTCTTGATGTCTTTTGGCGTGATCAAGGCCAAAAGAAGCTCGTGTCCCTTCCTCACAAGTCTCTTGAGTTGGAGGGCGGACAATAGTATCTCGTGTGCCGGCTTCTGGATGTCTTGGGTCTGGATATTCTGGATTGCGCGCAAAATACAGATTCTTGAAGTGATGTCATTCTTGATCTTGATAGTACCGGTCCTCCAATCAACTTGGGGGTTGTGCTTGGTCAACCAAGGCGTCCCTAGGATGACGTCGTACTTGCCCAATTGCATGGGGGAGAACACTACTCTATCCTTGAAGGACTTGATAGAGAGTGCCAAGGGGTACGTCTTCTTGGAAGGGGTAGTATAGGAGAATCCATCGGGCATCATAATCTCCTCGTCGTGGTCAAGAGTTCGCATAGTAATACCGTGCTTGGTGGCAAAATCTGCAGCAATGAAGTTGCCTTGAGCTCCGCTATCCACCAAGATGTGGACCTTCTCTCCTCCAAGGTAACCTCTCAAACTCATTGGGGCTGGAACGTCGTCTTCAACGGGGGTCTCCACCTCACTTGGCGTGTTGCCTTCTCGTGAAGTGGGTCTTGGGGTGGTAGGCTCCTGGCCTACCGGCGCTGTCCGTTTTTTGACAACTTTTTGGGGCATGAAAGTGCACGATGGCCCTTTTCCTTGCAATAAAAGCATAGTCCAGCCGTCATGAGAGCTTCTTTTTCAGCCGGGGAGAGTCTTGCTTTCACTCCTTGCTGGTTTCTTGCATCATAAGTGTCATTGGAGGGTCTTCCACTCTTCCGGGCAGCCGCGGGGTCCCTTTTAATAACTCCGATTTCCATGGGTGTGGGTCCAGATTCGGATGTGGAAGGGGCTGCGTACACCCGCGTCGTCGGTACCCGTGAAGATGAAGGCACGGAGTGCTTGAAATCCAAGGTATCCACCTTTTGGGCCACTTCAATGATCTTTGAGAAGTCCGTCAAGTCGCGTAACTCCACTTCCTTTGCCACCTTGGGTTTGAGGCCAAAGATGTAGCGGTCAATCTTCTCCTCGAGAGACATGTTGGGGATCTCAAGAGTGAGGGCGTGAAATCTGGATGTATACTCTTGAACGGACGTCGTTTGCTTGAGATGGTGGAGCTTTCCTCGGGCAATCTTCTCCGCATTGATGGGCATGAATTGCTTCTTGAGGGCCTCACGAAAATCTGCCCATCTTGCATATGATGGTGGGGGCTCTTGGCCGAGCATGGGGTGCGCCATAGCTTGATATATAGCCGCTTGATAGTTACGCCACCATGATGTTGCTGCTCCTCTAAGTAAGGTAACGGCAAAGGGAACGTAGTCCTCCTCGGGTACTTCAAGGAATGCGAGGTACGTCTCCACTTGGTAGAGCCATAAATTCAGGTTGGCACCTTTCCCGGGGTTGAAAGTGTCGGGTTTGCCGGGCTTGATGAGTTTCCTTGCTCTCGTTGGCTCTTGTGGAGGCGCTTGAGCCGGGGCTGGATTTTGAGCATTGCTCGCAATAGGGGCAACCATGGCAGCCATAGCTTCTCTTGACGCTTGCACGGTTGCTTCATAGGTGGCCAAGCCCACTTGGTTGTGGACGGTCATTAGGAAGGCTGCCCACTCATTTGCGGGAACTCCTTGTGGTGGGGTCAACTTTGCTATAGCGGCTGCCACGGGATTTGACGGTGCTCCTCCTTGTGGTGCTTCTTGTTGTTGGAGATTTCCTTGAGTAGGCTCTCCCATCGACGCTGGAGGAGGGTGTGCTCCTCCTTGTGGTGCTTCTTGTTGTTGCAGATTTTCTTGAGTGGGCTCTCCCATCGGCGCTGGAGGAGGGTGTCTTGGAGAGGAAGGGCTTCCTTCGAAAGCTTGCTGTTGGTCTTGAGGATCGGCCATCTTCTTGTGCTACCAAAGTGCCTAGCTCCGATACCACTGTAGTGAAACAGATAGATAAAGTACTTAGTAAAACAGAATACTTTATCTATTCAAGACAAGGATCTTTGAACACAAGTGGTAGCTTCTTGAAAGAGAGATGGCTTCTTGAAAGTTAATATATTTCTGGATTTTGGCAAGTACAAGAGTGATTCTGGAATGTCTTTCTATGTTCTAGCTCTTGTTTATATACTTGCTACATAAGTAATTTCTAGGAAGGTGTATGTTGATGTGTTGGCACCCAACACATCCCAAAACTTGCCACCTCTTTCTAGAATAATGTACACATGTCCTTTTGACCTAAAAATGGCACATCTGACTTTTGCCACATGGAGTTCTTCTAGGTCTTTCCTCTAACTTCGAAAATGCCTTGGAAGGTTCAAAGGACATGAACCAAGTTACTAGAGTACCTATTCACACTTGACTCCACACAATACTACTCCAAATATATTTGAAAACATTAAAATATATGCATACTAATATATAATAACTCAAATCACTACACCTGATACAATAAAACTGATAAGTGCCGATTGCAAGAATGGAATTTACTTGATTGTATGCGACTAAGTTTGATTCATTCAAAATTTAGCTTGAACAAAATTGAATAGAAAAAGCTAGTTTACAGTGGATCAGGATGCTTTACAATGAAATAATCCAACCATGTTGATGCTGACAACAAATGACGTAATTTTTGGCACTTTGTGACATGAGGGCACAAAAAGACAACACGTTCGAGCACGTTCGAGGGTTAAAACGCACTCGATGAGTTCATGTATGCTCGAAAGCAAACTTGAAAATTTTAAATTGATATATTGAACCTCGATCTTCAACTTAATTTTTCAACATTCCAATCAAATACCTCGCGCTCGAAACCCACTCTAAAGCACCCTCTTTTCGCCTTCAATCGGCCAATGTGCTTCAAGGTACAGTATTATGGATTTCAGTCAATCAATTGAGTCTTGATTTGCTCATTGTAAACTAGGATTGAGTCAAGTTGGTAAAGAAGTTGATTTAACTTCAAGGTTTCAATCAATGTAGCTGGACTTTTCAAGTCTGCTCTCGAGCAGACTTTCAATCTTGGAATGTATTTGAGCCCTCATATGACACCTTCTTGTCGACCACTCCGTAGACAAGGACTGTCGATATTAGGTCAGGAATGCAAATATCACCCTACCATGCTGTACCCATTGTGTACTTCAAACGATCTTCGATGTAAATACGCCTTCTTAGGTCTGATTGAAATCAAAAATCCACGGAGAGGATGTGCGGCACTGTATGGCGAGTACGGACCACTTTCTTCTATCAACTAAATGCGTGTGCATTGTGAACCAAATTTTGTATCCCTGTGTGCACATGTACTTTAATTTTTTCTTTGTCGCTTCGATTGAGTGAATTTTGAATATGTCGTGCGGTAGGAAGTCGGGTGCGTACTTCCGACATAAGCAATGCATAATAAGCAAGCAGGCTTTGGTGCAATGAAGTCTATAATACATGTGGCTTTATAGCCAGAAAGATAGTTAAGCGTCAAATGTTTTTATTCCCCCCCCAGCTCTCAGCTGCCAGCTGATGGGCTGTGATCGCTGCCTAAGGCTAAAGCTGTACAGTCATTACAAAGCCAGTCTCCAGCTGGCACCCGGGCCAGCGGCGGGTCAAGAAAGCCGATGTGGAAGCCGAGGTTGCAACTGTCGTAGAGCAGCATCCTGGCTTCCTGGCCGGGGCTGTGGCAGATCTGGCACGCCCAGTCCTTGGGCGACCTCGCATCGCGGGGATGAACCTGCATGTCAAGGTTAGGAAGGTGGCATGGTCCACAATTCTTCGTGTGGTCCTTGTGAAGACGGCCCTCTGCACCTTCCAGCTCCAGAACTCCTGACGCCAAGACACGCCTGACGCGCAGGATGGCGGGCGAGCTGCTGGTGTCGAGGGTGTTCTTCGTCTGGCTTCACAGGTACACAAAGTCACCTGCAGAAAAATGCAATACCCGCGGACGGTAGGCTCCTCCACGAGTCATGGCATACCTCAGTGTGTCGCGGTGCTGAGCAAGACTGAGGTTGTCCATGGCCATGGGCATCAGGCGCTGAAAGAGCTGTGCTCGCTGCCTGATAAGAGCGCTCCACGTCTCGGGACTCTCCAAGTCCAAGACGTTCTCGGCCATGGTCCTGGCTGCTGCAGGCAGGACTGGCTGTCGGCCGTAGAGAAGGAAGTAGGGAATGCGAGGCCAAGGAGGCCTGCCTACTGAACCTGTACCCCAAAGCCAACCATGGGAGGTCGTCGTCCCAGTGGGTGCTGTCGTGGGCCAGGCAGTACTTCCGCAGCCCAAGCTTGACGGTCTGCACCATGCGCTCTGCAAGATCGTCAGCCTGGGAATGATCACAGGATGTGGTGCGGTGGATGATCATCGAGCGCTCCAGCAGCTTTTGAAAGCTGCCCTGGAACTTCTTGCCTTGGGCGGTTAGGACCTCAGCGCAGCCGCCAAAGTGGCTAAGAACTTGGTCGAGGAAAGCTTGGGCAATCCCCTCACTGGCCTTGCTGGGCAAAGGCACAAGCTCGATCCACTTGGACATGTGCTCAATCATCACCAAGACGTAAAGATTGCCTCGGCGAGACTTGGGCAGCTCTCCAGCCAAATCGAGCGACCACCTGTAGAACAACCCCTGAATAAGAAGAGGGCTGAGAGCAACGATGCGGGCTGTGAAGCTCGAGCGCACCCGGTCGCAAAGAAGGCAGCTGTTGACAACGTCGGCGACGACCTTAGTCATGCCGTGCCATCACTATACGGCTTGGAGGAGGCTGAGAGTGCGCTTAATACCAAAGTGTCCAAGTGTCTCGTGCACACGCCGTACCAGCTGGCTGCGTATAGCAGGCTCAGGAACCACCAGGGCGGAGCTGTCCGCCATCACTCGTCGCATGCGCCCCTCCACGAAGACAAAATCCCGGCTGCGCTTTAGGATGCGATTGCGCTTGCGCGCACTGATGCCTGGGGCCAACTCCTTGGCCGTGACGTATTGTAGTACTGGAGCGTGGTCCCATACGTCCTCAGGCCCGCGCTGCCAACTACCTGCTCCTCAGCTGCTGCCAGCGCCAGTCGCCGAGTGGTGCCAGCGCCAGTCGCCGAGTGGTGACGGTCACCATGTCTAGGCTAGTGAGCCCGGCGGGCTGCACGTCGCCGTCCACGGTGAAGGCCAGGAACGCCGCTGCGTGCCAAACCACTGGCTCATCCTCATCGTGGCGGGCCACCGTGAGGTCCCTCGAGGAGGACAAGGGGTTGCGGCTGAGGCCGTTGGCGTCCAGGTTCGTGGATCCTGGACGATGATGCACGTCGAAGGTGAACACCTGTAAGATGAGCGCCCACCGTGCGTACTTGCCTGTCGGGCGCTCCGACGTCATGAGCCACTTGAGTGGTTAATGGTCAGTGACCAAGCAGAAGTGGGTGCCGTAGAGATAGTGCCTGAAGTGCACAATTGCCCACACAGCTGCCAAGCACTCCCCCTCATAAGAGCCGTAGTTGCCCTCAGAACGGTTGTTGCTGCGGCTGGCGTACGTCACCACATGCTCAAAGACGTCATGCTCCTGCACCAACACTGCTCCAAGCCCCGCCTGCGACCAGTCGGTGTGGAGGAGAAGGGCTTCTGATAGTCAGGCCGCCGTAGTATTGGGGCGCTCACCAACAGCTCCTTGAGCTTGTCAAACGCCGCCTGCTGCTCTGGTCCCCATACGTAGGCAACGCCCTTGCGTAGCAAGTCGTTGAGCGGCTTGGCTAGCTCGCAGAACCCAGGCACAAAGCGGCAATAGTAGTTGGCGATGCAAAGGAAGGCCCTCAGCTGTGAAAGGTCGGTCGGCGGCGGGATGCCAGTGATGGCTAAGATCTTGGCCAGTTGAGGGGCCAGGCTACTGGAAGACAGGAGATGCCCAAGGTACTCCACCTCTCGGGTCCCAAAGGTGCACTTGCCTGGATGGCACTTGAGCCCAACGGCCTCCAAGCGGTCCAAGAGCGCAGTGATGTGCGCCACGTGCTCCTCAAACGTCTCACTGAAGACGAGCACGTCATTGATGTAGCACCAGGCAAAGAAGAGCCCTGCCAACTCCTTATCCATGACCCGCTGGAAGGTGGCAGGTGCGTTCTTCAAGCCAAAGGGCATAATCCTCCACTTGTAGAGACGCTACAACCACCAAAAAGCCGTGTTGTGCTGCTCCTCCTCCGCGATGGGTATCTGGTTGAAGCCCTGCCTCAAGTCCAGCATCGAGAACCAAGAACAAGCCCCAATGTCGTCAAAGATCTCGTCAAGTGCCGGCATAGGATATTTGTCCTGCTCAGTGACCTCGTTCAGCTTACGATAGTCACCGCACATTCTCTTCTCAGACCAATTGCCTGAGGCGTCCTTCTTAGTTGGCATGACTATGGGCGCAGCGTAGGTGGAGGCAGACTCACGAATGAGCTGACACTCCTCTAGCTTGCCTGTCTGCGTGCTAATCAGGTCGTCCTCAAATTGACTGTAGCGATAGCGCTTCTGGAAGGTGGGTACGTTTGTCTGGAGGGGGATCCTCATGGGGTTGCCTGAGTAGCGCCCAAGATTGTGCATGCCGCTAGCAAAGCTGGCACTGCGGCGTGCATCCAGCAATGCCGTCAGCTGAGCAGCCTGTGCCTTAATGAGAGTCCCCCCAGCTTCCAAGTAGGGGCAGCTGGTGGTGGCTCCTGCGCTGCAGCTGGCGCCTCCTGCCCTGCTGCTGGCGTGATTTGTGGGACTGCAAGCGTCACCTGCCCTGCAGCGGGGTGCGCTCGGCCTGCCTCGGGTGCCTCCTCCTCAGCAACGGCTGCCAGCTGCCCTGCACGACCTGTCGAAGGCTGAGAGCATGGAAAAAGAAATGGGGAGCAAAACTCCCTGCGTCGCTGTGAGGGCTCCTGTCCCCTCTTGCCCCCTCCCAGCAAACAAGAACCAAGACCAGGACGCGGCGCAGACGGCTGCCGAGAAGTAGGACCCGCACGCTGGGAATGCCAGGTCGTACCAGGCGGGGCGCTGAGGTCGTCGGAATCACGGTCCACGGCGTCGTAGGACTGGTCCATTTCAGGATGACGAGCCTGGGCGTAGAGGGGAGTCAGGGCTTGCGCCTATAATAGGATCCACGTCAAAACGTTGGCGTCAATAGCCTGGCCAAGGTGACGCACGCGGTTGACCTCAGTGATGCCGTCCACCTGTGTGAGGTGCGGAGGGAAGCCCATCGCCCGCTCCATCTTCACGATCATGCCGAGCTGGTCCCCCACGTAGGCCGCGCTGTTGTAGCGACTCACGAATGTAGGAAGCGCCCTTGTGATGTCATGGATTACCGCACACTGGGCCGAGAAGGATGCGGAAGGGCGACCACTTGCGGGGCCAGGCGCGCGACGTCGAGGATGGAGGCAACGCTGCGCGTGTGGCATGGATGTGCGGTCGACAACGCCTCTAGCGTGCCGGGCATGGGCAGGTTGGTGAAGTAAGCACGCACGCGGTGCGCGAAGGAACCAATCTGGGCAGCATCGATGACGGCCTCACGTCCGACGTAGCTGGTGCAGAGGGCAAATTTGGCGCTAACGTTGGGCCAAAAATTGTGGCGTACAGCCACGTTCTCTAACACCCAGGCGAGCGTGTGAGGCGGCAGATGCCAAAACAGGGCCGTACGCGGGTCAGCGAGCGCGCCTCCTTGTCCCGCAATGGAGAAGCCCTGGCACTCCTAGCCAGCGATGATGAGGTCGATGGACCCCAGGCGTGTGATGTGCTCGGCGGTGATGTCACGGATGTCCATGGGCCAGTCCATCTGGGCGCGGTAGAAGGCGTGCTCAGGGAAGAGGTCCAAGAAACGCTCGTGGCACAAGGCCATCTTCCTGCGGGCCACCTGCTGCGCCTCGCCATCAGGGTCCACATAGACGTACCAACGTACTGGGATGCCAGCCTAAAGGGTGGCCAGCAGCCCTGTCGCAATGCCGGCAAAGAGCTCGACAAATACAATGCCGCCGGGACGCTCGTCGAGCTGGGCGGTGTAGATAGGCGTAGGAAGGGGGCGATAACCCATGGCGGGATCGCCTGCCTGGGCTGGTGGAGGGTAGGAGCGCTAAAGATTGTGCTGATGGGGCGCCATGCAAAGGGCTGCCACTGCGCGATCTGCGTAGTGACGGGCAAGCCGAGGAATGCGCTCGAGCAGCGCCTGCGGGCGAGCGGTGCGAGCATGCGCCTGGTATGTGCGCCAGCGCGCGCGTGCATCCTACAATGCCTCCTCAGGCACTGGGCGGGCCATAGCCTGCGCGTCGCGCACGCACTGCAGCTGCCACCCGTCTCTCGCCCTGTGGTCGGCGTGGTGTGACGCGCACTACAGCTGCCACCGGTCCCTTGCCCTGTGGTCGGCGTGGTGTGACGCGGCGTGGGCTAGCTGCTCTGTGGCTGTGCGTTGGTGCAACTGGGGACGCTCATCGAAGTACAAACACTGACGCTCGCAAAAATCCGTCTGGGTGGGCACTGTGCAGACGGAGCGCTCGTCCCTGGCTGCCGCCTGTCGAGGGCGAACAAGCTGACGTGGAGCGAGCTGGACTCGGAGACGCAGCGGAGAAAGACAGGCGAGCCGGACGCGCTCCTGCTGGCGGCGCTGCATGATCTCTGCGCGTATGGCGGTAGTGTAGAGATAGCGGTCGCGGGGCCTGAGAGTGGTACGGGCCACCTTATGAGGAGGTGATCCAGACAGCCCGTCGCCGGCTATGTGGCTGCGCGGGACGGCGGCAGGCCAGCCGATCGGCGTCTGGTACAATACGTGAGCGGCAGTGGTGGAGGAAGACTGTGCGTCATCATCACCGGTGCGGAGATCGCACGGGCCGTTGTAAGGCGGTGTGACTGAGCGCGGGCGCGTCTCGCGCAAAGGAGTGATCTCCCTCTCCTCGCAAAGTGGAGTAATCTCTCGTGCGCTCCTGTGCATGTCGCGCAGAGGCGTGACCTCGCGAGCAACCCTGGCCTGCTCGCGGAGAGGGGTGAGCGCACGTGCGCGCCGGTCTGGCGACATAGTGCCGCGTGCAAGGCGCAGAGCCGGACTAACGTACGGAGAAAGACCTGTACGTCGAGGGCCAAGGATGCTGCTCCTGGGTCCTAGGTGCCGAGCATGTACGGCTTGCAGATCGGCGGCATGGAAAGGTGTCGTGGAGGCGGCGCTGGCTGAGGCGCGAGCTGCCCGGCCTGTGCCCAGGCTGTTGCCAGCAAACAAGTGCGTAATGTCACGGCACTCGTTGCTAGCCAAACAGTTGTGCTGTATCGGCCGACTGGGCCCGCCAGCACATCAATGGGCTCGACTGCCCGTAGTCTCGTGCGAGAGTGTGCTGAAGTTGGGAGGTCCTGTTGGCTGGCGTTGGACGCAGGCCGTAGGCATGGGCGGCGGTGGCTCCTCTAAAGGCTGGGCTGCGAGCTCCTCTGCGGCCTCTTGGGACCACTCGTGCCACTCCTCCTCCTCAAAGTTCTCCAACGACGCGTCGTCGGACCTGCCTGGATACGCCGCCTGCCTCATAGCCTCATCCTCAGATGTGGTAGTGCGCGGCTAGGAGTCACCCGTCCTGTGCGACGGTGCGGGCGAGGGCGTTTGGGAGGCCATGCGATACTGCATGGCGGCTCCCACAGGAACGTCATGTCGTACGCAAATGTCCGATCTCGCGGAGGATCCACTGGCCGCTGGAGGCTGCGACAGGGGGGGCGACCGCAGCGGCTGTCGCTGCGTCGTGGGCGTGCGCTGCAACAGTGATGACAACCGTGGCGATGGTGTGTGCCTCGACGGCGTCTGCCGCCATCACACGCATTATGGCGTTATGAGCGGCGTAGATCCGTACTGTCTCCCTGGCTTGTGCAGCCAGAGTGTCAACCTGCTCCTGCGGCGTGAGGTGGAGCTCGGCGCCAGACAGCTCGGGCTCCTCTTCCAGCGTCTCAAGCAAGTCAGCGCCGACGGAGACCTCATCATCCTCGGCTCCCCCCTTATTGGTTTGAACCACGGGCCGGCCGTCGTCCAGCGCCATGAAGCCGTAGAGGGCGGACTCAGCTGAACAACGATCCACGTTGTCAAGCGGCACGGATGCAGTGCGGGTCCCCCCTGACTGCCAGTCAGGTCGGTAGAAGACCCGCTCCACCCAGTTATCTACTGCGGCGCCGATGGGAGAGAGAACGTCTTGGCCAAGGAGCACGTCGAAGGTCTCAGAGCGGGTGACCAACGCGTGCCGGTGATTGGTCGTCTCATCCGAAGTGCCGGGCCAAAAGGTGAAGCAAAGGGCCAGCCGCGTGCGCCCGGTGACGGTCTCGTACGTGCTTGCTGCGGTGTTGATCCGCGTCGGCAAATCCTCTAGGTCGACTGGCGAGAGGCTCAGCTGGCGGAAGTAGCGCAGGCTGATAAGGACCGGCTAGGCGCCAGTGTTGAACATGATGCGCTGCGGGGCCTGCGTGTTGACGAGCACGATGCCCTGCAAATTATCCAAAAACGCAGCGTGAGGCGTGCTGATTATGCTGCGCTCATGCGCAGGTCGCGCGGCTGCTGCGTCTGACGCTGACCTGCCGTCGGAGGCGCGTTGGCTGGCCCTACGTGACTGAAGCAATAGCTAAGTTGCCTGCCGTGTGGCCTTGAAATGAATCGACTTACCAAATAGGCGATTAATAATTAATAAAGATCTTTATATCAGGAAGTAATCTTTATGGTATTTTCCGACAACTGATTTAACAGCAAAGGACAACACACTAGCAGCGAAAAATACTCGTAAGTCAAAAGCAAGTAAACTAGCATCAATAATGCAATCAGTAAATTCATACATAAGTAAGGTTGGACGACGGTGCGTATCAATGGCTTCTCGCCTTGGATTCAGATCTCTCTCAGTAAGCGGTACAGAGAGTTGGCCTTGTTTTCGAATGCCGACCTCGAGAGCAATGCCTAGCATATGTACAGGGAATCAGTTTACTGTTCAACGGCCAGTGCGATGGCACCGCCTACCCGGGAGTTAACCACGTTGGTAGGACCTCGGTTAACCAAATCCACCGCCATCTCCTATCATCCCGAATCGCCATCCATCCTAGGGATGTCATCTGGCCATTCATCTAGCATACCACACTTAGATGCATATCGAGGCAGTTCGCTGCTACCGAGTACGGAAGTCAGTTGGCTGTCAAAGAATGTGTCAGCAAGCTGACTTAAGTTGTTTTCAGCTTGCTGCTTCCGGTTGAGTCCTTAACTGATAATTATATAAAGTCCAGCAGACTCAATACTACATAAAGTTCAGTAGGCTGAACTGAATTTACTATTATATTTAAATGAATATCATATCTACTAATATACTGATTCATTATAATCCCTTTAACTTGTTGTCGCCTCGACAACATTAAATTGCAGAAGTCTCTGGTCAGGGAACTGAACTTGACCAGCCTCCCACACTGACTGCCTCTTCAGCCTGTCACCTAGGGGGTTGTTCCTGGGGCTTCAGGATCAGGAGACTAAGATTTGGACCTAGATCTGGACAGCCCTCTAGGTCTGTCAACTGGCCTTCTAAAGAAACCCGTTTGTTCTAAAGTTGGACCTCGAGGAGAACGAAGGATGGTAGCCTGCTCTTCAACCACTTGGGTGGTGATCACCACATAAACAGGCATTCCAGTAGGGTGCTGAAATTCATTGGCAAGAGGTACATGCTCCTGAGCGAAAGGAGAGGCCGGCGTACCTTTGGCCACCTGTAATGAATCAGTATATTAGTAGATATAATATTCATTTAACTATAATAAATATTAAAGTTCAGGCTACTGAATCAGGCTAGTTGTTAATCAGTCTGCTGGACTTTATATTTAATTATCAGTTTAATGACTCAGCCGGAAGCAGCAGGCTGAAGTCAACTTAAGTCAGCTTGCTGACACATTCTTTGACAGCCAGCTGACTTCCGTACTCGGTAGCAGCGAACTGCCTAGATATGCATCTAAGTGTGGTATGCTAGATGAATGGCCAGATGACATCCTTAGAATGGATGGCGATTCGAGATGATGGGAGACGGCGGTGGATTTGGTTAACCGAGGTCCTGCCAGCGTGGTTAACTCCCGGGTAGGCGGTGCCATCGCACTTGCCGTTGAACAGTAAACTCATTCCATGTACATATGCTAGGATTGCTCTCGAGTTCGGCATTCGGAAACAAGGCCAACTCTCTTGTATTGTTGACTGAGAAAAATCTGAATCCAAGGCGAGACGCCATTGATACGCACTGTATTCTAGCCTTGCTTATGTATGAGTTTACTGATTGCATTACTGATGCTAGTTTACTTGCATTTGACTTGTGAGTATTGTCCACTGCTAGTGTGGTTTCTTTTGCTGTTTAATCAATTAACAAAAAATACCATATAAATTACTTGCTGATATGAAGATCTTCATTAATTGTTAATCGCCTAATTGGTAAGTCGATTCATTTCAGTGGTATCAGGGCACTTATCACAGTTTTCTTTGTATGGTAAGGACAAGGTCTCAAACTAGCAACTCCCGAGACATGGAGAACCAGGATGACGAGAATGTCAAAAACCAGGTGGAAAGCCATGTAGCGGGAACCCGTACCTATTCTAAAGCAGTGGCAGATACTGCAACTAGAGAGGCTCCAGACGAGGCAGCTGCTATTGCTGCAGTCGCAGCACAGCAAGCTGAGGAGCAGAGAGCCAAATTAGCTAAACAATTAGCAAAGGCTGCTGTAGATACAGAAAGGGAGAAGGACAGCCTGTTGACGAGCGCACGGTTGAAGAACTTATGGCATCCAGGGCAAATTTTTTGAACCCACCGCAATGGGTCCAGCTGCTGCAGGAGTGAGAGGGACTGTTGAGGACACTACTCAGCGAGTAGATGCCAATGCTGCTGCTGCATTTGCTAGATTACCACCCCAGAGTGTAGACTTGGGAGCATTGTTCGTTCAAATGCAGTCGCAAATGGCGACCATGTATCAATCCCAACAGGAGGACAAAAGAACCGTAATGTCTCTACTGCGGGACAGAGACCAACTGGGGTCTCAAACCAGTGGTGGTGGTGGCAGAGGGCTTAGTAAGCCTAAGCCAAATCCTCCCCAGGACTATGATCCTGAGGGAAACAGAAAATATTACCTGATCAAGTTTCTCGCGGATGTTGAGCAGTGGCTAGAAAAAAACTACCCGAAACTGCAAGATTACGAGATGGTCAGGCACACTGGTGCGCTACTGAAAGGCAGTGCCGCAGACTGGTGGCTATACTCGAAAGGAGAGCGTAAGGCTCAGCAACTCGGTGACCCTACGTGGGAAGAGTTTGTCGAGAAGTTGCATGAGAAGTTTGATGTCATCAAGCAGCAGGAGAAAGCTATCTATGCGATGATCTCCCTGACACTGAAGCAGACCACTTCAGTTGCTGAGTTTGCTCAAAAGTTTCAGGAGAACATGATAAAACAGCCAGACTTGCCAGAACGGTATAGAATAGCGTACTTCAGGTATGGCTTGAAATCCGAAGTCTTTGGTCATTTTGCTGAGAAGAAGTATGAGAAACTGGCTGACTTGATCCAGGACGCTGATGCCTGGGATCAGCAGCAGTTCAATCACAAGCGCCAGAGTAATGCTTGGGTGTCCAGGATGGTCAATAAGCCCCACGGTGCCTACAATGCAATTGAAGGAGACCACGCTGAGGATGATCAGGGTGATGAATATGAGTATGAGTATAATGCTATACAGTCTAGAGGTAGAGGTGCTTTCTCTCAAGGCGGCTAAGGAAGAGGTGGTGGTAGGACATAGCCGAGACCAGCCTCATCAAAATCCACTTGCTACCATTGTCAGCAGTTGGGCCACTACAGAGAACAGTGTCCAGTCAAGCACCTTCCGAAGGTCGAGAGAAAAGACCAGCCTTTATAAGACAACAACAGCCAGTATTCCAGTCTACTGACTGTGAGGCTAGAGATAGTGAGTCGTCACTAGCTGCCCTCGTAGCACGTATTATGGGTCCTGCTGAAAAGGATTCACTATGCATGCCCGACAACCAGATAAAGGAGACCATCAGCAATATAGACATCCGGGGAGTGCACACTCTGTACATACATTTATCCATGAGGACTTAGTTAAGCGGCTAAGGCTGCCTACTGTCACCCAAGGGAATAGAGAAATATTCCTTGGAGATGCCTCAAGTATCCCGGGAGGAGTTATAACCAAGCCTCTTGAGGTCCAGTTAGGTTCTGGCATTGCAGTTCTAACTGAAACGCTTACATTTGAGGTACTCAACACTGGCTTTTTGATCTTGTGCTAGGCAGGTCCTGGCTTAATAGACTTCAAGCTGAAGTGTGTTGGAGCAGAGGTACACTTAAAGTGAGAGGAGCCAGTGATGGGCAGACTAACTTGGCACCCACCAGTGCTCTTCCTCTTGTCCTGTATGGATGGCAACTGAAGGAAAAGAAGAGGCTTCCAGAAGGATGCAAGTTGCTGAATGCAATGGAGTTCGTCAAAAGCTGGAACCAGAAGGAAGACACAATGTTCTGTCTGCTGCTAAGAGAGGTACCTCCTCAACCTGAAGAAGTGGTTGAGAAAAAGGTAAGCCCTCCGGAGCACCCTACTGCTGCGAAAATTGGTCCTCAGTACACGGATGTATGTAATATGCCTCCAGGACTACCCCCTAAGAGGGAAGTAGATCGTAGGATTGATTTATTACCTGGAAGTCAACCACCCTGGCAACGCACTTATGGCTTGTCTTATGTGGAGAGCGAGGAGTTGAAAACACAGATTGCAGAGCTTGAGGAAAATGGTTATATTTCTCCCAGTTAATCACCTTACGGCATACCCATTCTATTTGTTAAGAAAAAGGATGGCAGTTTGCGGATGTGTGTGGATTACAGAGCTCTGAACAGAATTATAGTAAAGAACAAGTATGCTTTACCCAGAATTGAGGACTTGCTTGATACCCTGTCTGGTGCTAAGGTGTTCAGTAAGATAGATCTCAAGAGTGGTTATCATCAAATCAGAATTGCTGGGGGGGATGGACATAAGACTGCCTTTCGCACACGTTATGGACACTATGAGTTCAACGTGATGCCATTTGGACTGACAAATGCTCCTGCGACCTTCATGGGTGCTATGAGTGACATNGTGACATTTTCAGATTTTATTTGGATAAGTTTGTGCGAGTTTTCCTGGATGATATTTTAATTTTCTCTAAAGATGAAGCTCAGCACGCTGAACACTTAAAGACAGTCATGGACACCCTGAGAGGAAATTACTTATATGCAAAAATGAGCAAGTGTGATTTCGTTAAGGAAAGTGTTGAATTCTTAGCCACGTTGTCAGTAAAGAAGGCATCAGTGTGGATCCTAAGAAAGTTCAGACCATAAAGGACTGGCCAGTACCACAGCCGTCTCTGAAGTTAGATCCTTCCTCGGGTTGGCTAACTACTATAGAAGATTTATTGAGAATTATTCTACAAAGCCCAGTAAACTGACTGACCTTACTAAGAAAGACATAGGGTA
Source organism: Mesotaenium endlicherianum (assembly GCA_009602735.1). NCBI lineage: Eukaryota > Viridiplantae > Streptophyta > Zygnematophyceae > Zygnematales > Mesotaeniaceae > Mesotaenium > Mesotaenium endlicherianum. Next base: position 88,076 of record WELA01002483.1, read on the forward strand.
TGTGTGGGGGGAAGAGCAGCAGGCTGCCTTCCAGACCCTTAAAGATGCTCTTTGTTTTGCCCCAGTGCTAGCCGTGTGTGACCCCAGTAAACCGGTGCAGGTGGTCACTGATGCCTCTGACTTTGCCATGGGTGCTATTTTGGTGCAGCCTGCTCACAAAACCACAAAGGATGGTAAGGTACGGCAGGAGTGGCATCCTGTGTTGTACGAGTCAATGAAATTTAATCCAGCGGAGATTAATCACTCAGTGCATGATAAAGAGCTGCTAACTATCATTCATGTACTCAAACAGTGGAGAGCATACTTACATGGTAAAGCTTTTAAGGTGATTACAGATCATCTAGCTCCGACTCACTTTCAGAAGAAGTCCAAGCTGTCAAGGAGGCAGAACCGCTGGAGCCAGATTGAAAAGGGCAAGGTGCCCTAGTGGAAGCGTAGTGATTCACGAGGAAAGGAACTAGTTGCAATCATACTAGAGAGTGCAGCGGTATATCACTAACAAAGTTTAGGAAAAATACTCGACTTTTTGAGTAGCAAGAAACTGCTCACAAATGATGTAGGATGAAAGGCCTTGTCATTGTCTACCCTGAACCCTAATACTATTCAAGAGTCCCATAAATGTAGCAGGTGCATTAGTTAACCCAAAAGGCATGACTGTGAACTCGAACAAACCATAGCGAGTTCTGAAAGCAGTCTTCTGAACATCTCCTTCCGCAATTCGTACCTGGTAATAGCCACTCCTCAAATCGATCTTTGAGAAATACTTTGCCCCGACAAGCCTGTCAATCAACTCGTCCACTTGTGGAAGTGGGTACCTGTTCTTGATGGTGACCTTGTTGAGAGCCCGGTAGTTGATACACATCCTCATAGCCCCATCCTTCTTCTTCACAAATAAAACTGGCGCTACAAATGGAGACTCGCTGGGTGGGATGAATCCCTTCTCCAATAACTCCGTCAACTGCTTCTTCAACTCGTCCAACTCCGCAAACGATTGACGATAGGCGGGTCTCACGGGTGGCTTGCTCCCTGGTTCCAACTCGATCTTGTGCTCCATAGCTCTCTGTGGAGGTAATCCTGCAGGTAGTTCCTCAGGAAATACGCACTTGAACTCCTCCAACAGCGCCTTAATTTGGGCAGGCATCTCAGCAGGCTTCTTCTCTTGAGCAGCTGGGCTCTGCTCCTTCTGAGCAAGGGGATCAGACACCACTACTTGCTCCTCCGGCGATGTACATTCGCCCAGGCTGTTAGGATTCACGCTTGCTCCATCTGATGACCTGGCCAGGGCCACCGAAACAAGGTGCATCTCCATCACCTGATTCGCCCTGCATAGCTTCTTAACTTGCAGGCTCGACAGAAGACAGTTACTTGTGGTCGTATCTACCTCCACCTGTTTCGCTGTCTCCATTCGACCATCACGCCCTTGGACTTTCACTTGTCCTGTGCTCCAGTGCACTTGAGGGTTGGCTTTTTCTAGCCATGGTCGGCCCAATAACTTCAGTACTCTGGTGCCCCGCTACTTCCACATGAATAGCTTCCGTAGGTGCACCTCACTTGAGTCTCTGCCCATTCGCCAAAATTGCCTCCTTAGGCTCATAATGCTTCTGCACAGGGATTCGCCACTCTTTCACCAGCTTCTTGTGCACAAAGTTTGCACTTGCGCCACAGTCGACCATACACTTCGCCTTGTTGTCGTCGACTACTCCTTCCACGATGATAGGCTTGTCAACATCTCGTCCTTTGCTTCTCGACAGGCTCCTGGGGATAACCTCCTTGTGAGTTCTTGTCTTCACGCCAGTAGACACCCTAGAACGACTTATTGGCGTCCTCCTTTTTCCTGCTGTTGAGGTTGCTTCGTCTTCACGTCACAGTCTCGAGCCAGATGTCCAAGCTTGCCGCAATTATAGCAGGGTCCTCTCGGCTTCAGATTCTGCTGCAGGCGCTGGTACTGCACAAGTCCCAAATCCATAGGTACTGGGCCTTGTCCACTCGTGCTCGGCGCTTGAGATCCAAAGTGTCGATATCCTCCAAAGTTGTGGCTGCCCCACTGCCTCTGACTATACTCCACAGCGTCGACCCTTGTTGCCAATGCCATCATTTCTCCAAGACTGGTAGGGTCCTTGAGCGCCACTTTCTTGGCCACAGTTGGCTTGAGTCCCCTCTTGAACTTGTCCATCATCTCCGACTCGTGCATGGATGGACATTGGAGCACCAGCTCGTTGAAGCGCGATACATACTCTTGAACGCTTGCTCGTTGACGAAGGCGCACCAATAGATCTCGAGCAGTAGCCTCGGGTGCAATAGGTTGAAATTGCCTCTTCAAGCCTTCAAAGAGCTGATCAACAGTAGCAGAACTCCAGATAGCTGCTCTTCTCGTTCATACCAAGCTCCAGCACTCTTCTGCAGCAAAGTTATGACAAAGGCGACGTGCCTGTCGGGCGTGAGCGCAGAATACTCCATAAACTTCCTCACTCCAAAAATCCATTGATGAACAGGCGGCGATCCACGCTCTCCAGTATAAACTTCAGGCTTAGGCGCACGCACTCCTGATGCGGGTGGAATAACTGGTTGTACCACTGGCTTAACATGAATTGGTGGTACAACGGGTGCAGGTGCCAAACTCGTCGAAGCGGCGTTCCCCATAACAACTCGCACCATTCTCTCCACCTCCGCACGCATATTTTGTTGAAACTGGGTGTAGACTTCTCCTCCAATTGCATTTGCCATTTGCCTTAGCATCGCCTGCATCTCTTGTTGCTCTCTGGTCATTGTTGGTGCTGCCTGCTGCCCCGCGCGCTCAACATGCTCGACATGTTCGCCTCCTCCAGCTGCCGGCTGCGACTCCATAATATAATATGCAAACTAGCCCAGCTCCGATACCAGATGAAAAAGGCAAGGTGCCCTAGTGGAAGCGTAGTGATTCACGAGGAAAGGAACTAGTTGCAATCATACTAGAGAGTGCAGCGACATATCACTAACAAAGTTTAGGAAACTACTCGACTTTTTGAGTAGCAAGAAATTGCTCACAAATGATGTAGGATGAAAGGCCTTGTCATTACAAACCCGTAGAAATTTGCAGAATTGAAAGTTGATAAGAAACAAAGAAGTTATGCCTATTTATAATTTTCTGCTTAAGTGCTCCTCCCTAGGAGGAAGCTACGGATTTTCCTAAGTGTTCGTCAAATTGTCCCTTCCAGAATATTCGTGAGTAAGCCAGATCAGTCTAATCTGACGTATCAAACCGAATTGACGTCCACATACATGCATCGACATTACTAAAATATTCAATCTTAGACGAGCTATGTAAGGTCATAGGTTTATAAAGTGCATTTTTGAGTTTCATGAAAGTATGTTTTGATTGTATAGTAGTGTAGAGTACATTTTTGTGGTCATTTTGATATAAAGTTCATCAAATTTGGTCAAGTATTGAGAGAGTTACGGATTTCCGAAGTTTAATTAGTTTTGAGGTCGGTTGACGACTGTCCTTAATTCGCGATGAGCGCGACCGTCGGATAGACCGACAGCGTCGAGCGATCTGGCCCGTTAGAATGAACTCGAACCTTCACGTAAGTTCGGCTGACGCCGACTAGGTCGATTTACCTAGAAGTTTCGGTTTAGCCTAGCGCGTCTAAGATAGAATATTCTAGTAATGTCGATGCATGTATGTGGACGTCAATTCGGCCCGACACGTCAGATTAGACTGATCTGGCTTACTCACGAATATTCTGGAAGGGACGATTTGACGAACACTTAGGAAAATCCGTAGCTTCCTCCTAGGGAGGAGCACTTAGGCAGAAAATTATAAATAGGCATAACTTCTTTGTTTCTTATCAGTCTTCACTTCTGTAAATTTCTACGGGTTTGTAATGACAAGGCCTTTCATCCGACATCGTTTGTGAGCAGGTTCTTGCTACTCAAAATGTTAAGTAATTTTCCTAAGCTCTGTTAGTGATATGCCGCTGCACTCTCTAGTATGATGGCAACTAGTTCCTTTCCTCGTGAGTCACTACGCTTGCACTAGGGCACTTTGTCCCTTTCATCTGGTATCGAAGCTGGGCTAGTTTGCATATTATATTATGGAGTCGCAGTCGGCAGCTGGAGGAGGCGAACATGTCGAGCATGTTAAGCGCGCGGGGCAACAGGCAGCACCAACGATGACTAGAGAGCAACAAGAAATGCAGGCGATGCTAAGGCAAATGGCAAATGCAATTGGAGGAGAAGTCTACACACAATTTCAACAAAATATGCGCGCGGAGGTGGAGAGAATGGTGCGAGTTGTTATGGGGAACGCCGCTTCGACGAGTTCGGCACCTGCACCCGTTGTACCACCAATTCATGTTAACCCAGTGGTGCAACCAGTTATTCCACCCGCATCAGGAGTGCGTGCGCCTAAGCCTGAAGTTTATACTGGAGAGCGTGGATCGCCGCCTCTTCATCAATGAATTTTTGGAGTGAAGAAATTTATGGAGTACTCTGCGCTCACGCCCGACAGGCAAGTCGCCTTTGTCATAACCTTGCTGCAGAAGAGTGCTGGAGCTTGGTATGAACGAGAAGAGCAGCTGTCTGGAGTCCCTGCTACTGTTGATGAGCTATTTGAAGGCTTGAAGAGGCAAGTTCAACCTATTGCGCCCGAGGCTACCGCTCGAGATCTATTGGTGCGCCTTCGTCAACGAGCAAGCGTTCAAGAGTATGTGTCGCTCTTCAACGAGCTGGTGCTTCAATGTCAATCCATGCACGAGTCGGAGATGATGGACAAGTTCAAGAGGGGACTCAAGCCAACTGTGGCCAAGGAAGTGGCGCTCAAGGACCCTACCAGTCTTGGAGAAATGATGGCATTGGCAACAAGGGTCGACGCTGTGGAGTATAGTCAGAGGCAGTGGGGCAGCCACAACTTTGGAGGATATCGACACTTTGGATCTCAAGCGCCCAGCACGAGTGTTCAAGGTCCAGCACCCATGGAGTTGGGACTTGTGCAGTACCAGCGAAGGCAGCAGAATTTCAAGCCGAGAGGACCCTGCTATAATTGCGGCAAGCTTGGACATCTGGCTCGAGACTGTGACGTGAAGACGAAGCAACCTCAACAGCAGGAAAAAGGAGGACGCCAATAAGTCGTTCTAGGGTGTCTACTGGCGTGAAGACGAGAACTCACAAGGAGGTTATCCCCAGGAGCCTGCCGAGAAGCAAAGGACGAGACGTTGACAAGCCTATCATCGTGGAAGGAGTGGTCGACGGCAACAATGCGAAGTGTATGGTCGACAGTGGCGCAAGTGCAAACTTTGTGCACAAGAAGCTGGTGAAAGAGTGGCGAATCCCTGTGCAGAAGCATTATGAGCCTAAGGAGGCAATTTTGGCAAATGGGCAGAGACTCAAGTGTGGTGCACCTACGGAAGCTATTCACGTGGAAGTAGCGGGGCACCGGAGTAAGGAAGTTATGGAGCAGGCAGAGTTGGGTCACCATGAGGTGATATTGGGCCGACCATGGCTAAGGAAAGCCAACCCTCAAGTGCACTGGAGCACAGGACAAGTGAAAGTCCAAGGGCGTGATGGTCGAATGGAGACAGCGAAACAGGTGGAGGTAGATACGACCACAAGTAACTGTCTTCTGTCGAGCCTGCAAGTTAAGAAGCTATGCAGGGCGAATCAGGTGAAGGAGATGTACCTTGTTTCGGTGGCCCTGGCCAGGTCATCAGATGGAGCAAGCGTGAATCCTAACAGCCTGGGCGAATGTACATCGCCGGAGGAGCAAGTAGTGGTGTCTGATCCCCTTGCTCAGAAGGAGCAGAGCCCAACTGCTCAAGAGAAGAAGCCTGCTGAGATGCCTGCCCAAATTAAGGCGCTGTTGGAGGAGTTCAAGTGCGTGTTTCCTGAGGAACTACCTACAGGATTACCTCCACAGAGAGCTATGGAGCACAAGATCGAGTTGGAACCAGGGAGCAAGCCACCAGTGAGATCCGCCTATCGACAATCGTTTGCGGAGTTGGATGAGTTGAAGAAGCAGCTGGCAGAGTTGTTGGAGAAGGGATTCATCCGACCCAGCGAGTCTCCATTTGCAGCGCCAGTCTTATTTGTGAAGAAGAAGGATGGGACTATGAGGATGTGTGTCGACTACCGGGCACTCAACAAGGTGACCATCAAGAACAGGTACCCACTTCCACGAGTGGACGAGTTGATTGACAGGCTTGTCGGGGCGAAGTATTTCTCGAAGATCAATTTGAGGAGTGGCTATCACTAGGTACGGATTGCGGAAGGAGACGTTTAGAAGACTGCTTTTAGAACTCGCTATGGTTTATTCGAGTTCACAGTCATGCCTTTTGGATTGACTAATGCACCTGCTACATTCATGGGACTCATGAATAGTATCTTCAGACCCTACTTGGACCAGTTTGTGGTTTTATTTTTGGACGACATACTGATCTATTCGAAGACCTTAGAGGAGCATGTGGGGCATCTGAGGAAGGTGTTGGAGGTCTTGAGAGATCAAAAGCTGTATGGGAAGATGAGCAAGTGCGACTTCTGTCTCAAGGAGGTCGAGTTTCTCGGACACATAGTGGGAGCTGAAGGAGTCAAGGTGGAGCAGAAGAAGGTGCAAGCAGTCAGAGATTGGCCGGTACCTGCTGATATTCATCAACCCAGGAGTTTCCTCGGCATGGCGAATCATTACCGACGTTTCATTGAAGGATTTGCCAAGGTGTGTGCACCGCTCACGGACATGTTGAAGAAACAGGAGAAGTGGCTATGGGGTGACAAGGAGCAACAAGCCTTCGAGAAGATTAAGGAGCTGATGACACAGGCACCTGTGTTGACAATTGCAAGTCCAGAGCTTCCTTTCACCATCATCACGGACGCATCAAACTTTGCAGTGGGAGCCATTCTTCTCGAGGACCAGGGCAAAGGATTGCAGCCTGTGGCATATGAGAGCAGAAAGTTGAGTCCTGCGGAGCAGAACTTTGCAGCACACGAGCGAGAGATGTTGGCTATTATCCAGGCTTTGAGGATTTGGCGATATTATGTGGACGGCCGGAAGGTTTTCATCAAGACCGACCACAAGAGCTTGGAGAAGTTTATGACGCTGCCAACGTTGACACCAAGACAGGCAAGGTGGATGGAGTTTCTGCAACAGTTCGACCACAAGATTGAGTACTTACCTGGGAAGATCAACCCTGCAGACGCTCTATCCAGGAGGTGTGACCTTGCAGCTGTTTCAGTCATCAAGGAGAATATGGACTTCAAGGAGAAGCTTCAAAAAGGTTATGAGGAGGACCCAGAGTTTGCTGATGGTGGAGGAGCTTAGTCCAACTCGAGTATGCAGAAGAAAGACGGCATATGGTATTATGGTGATTCCAAGAGAGTGGTGGTACCTGACATCAAGGAGCTACGAGACTTACTACTTGCGGAGCATCATGACTGCTTATATGCTGGACACTTTGGAAGCGAGAAGACGGCAAGCGTGCTGAAGCGGGAATACTACTGGAGAAATATGGACAAGGGCATCGAGGAGTGGATCAGGAGTTGCGATGCGTGCCAGAGAAACAAGACACCAAATCAAAAGAAGGGAGGTACATTGCGGCCCCTGCCTATTCCAGAGTACCCTTGGGAGCAGATTGCTATGGACTTCATCACATCCTTACCAGTCAGTGGTCAAGGGCACGATGCCGTATGGGTAGTGTCTGACAGACTCAGCAAGATGGCTCACTTCATTCCCATAAAGGAGACTTCTACGGCAGCAGATGTGGCACGGCTATTCTTTGATCATATTTTCAGGCTACATGGGTTGCCGAAGGTGATTGTTTCAGATCGGGATCCAAGGTTTACTAGCAACTTTTGGCGATCATTGTTTACTTTGATGGGGACCAAGCTGAGTATGAGCACTTCCTATCACCCTCAGACATATGGGCAGAGTGAGAGGCTCAACAGAACTCTGCAAGAGGTGCTCAGGAGTTTCACTATGGAGGACCCTTCAGAGTGGGAGAAGAAGCTGCCAGGACTGGAATTTGCCTACAACAACAGCATGCAGGGATCGACCAAGCAGTCACCATTCGCTATGGTTTATGGGCGAGAAGTATATCATCCAAGGAACATCTTGTTGGAGAAGGCCAAGGAGACTCAAGTTCCTACTACACAAGCTTTTATGGAGCAGGTGGCCAAGACTTGGGATATGGCGAAGACGTGTATTCAGAAGGCACAGGAAAAGCAGGTCAAGCATGCTAACAAGCACAGGAGGGAAGTGACATTCCATGTGGGCGACAAAGTACTCTTGTCAACAGAGAACCTACCTTTCACAGGCAAGAGGAAACTGCGGGCACGGTTTACAGGTCCCTTTGTAGTGCTCAAGCAGGTGAATCCAGTGGCCTACAAGTTGGAACTTCCTTCAGGCTGGCGTATCCATGATGTGTTCCATGTCAGTTGTCTGCGGCCATACGTTGACCCGAATGAAGGACATCCAGGACGACTACCTACACCGCCACCACCGGTCGAGATCGATGATGTATTGGAGTATGAAGTGGAGGCGATTGTCGGCGATCGACGAGTCAAGCGAGGTCAACGATTTGTCCAAGAGTATCTGGTCAAGTGGAAAGGCTACCATGCGGACGACAACACTTGGGAGCCAGAGGCCAACTTGACTCATTGTAAGAGTAAGTTGAGACGTTATCTGCAGAATGCGTCGAGGACGTCGCATCTTGAGGAGGGGGATGATGTAAGGTCATAGGTTTATAAAGTGCATTTTTGAGTTTCATGAAAGTATGTTTTGATTGTATAGTAGTGTAGAGTGCATTTTTGTGGTCATTTTGATATAAAGTTCATCGAATTTGGTCAAGTATTGAGAGAGTTATGGATTTCCGAAGTTTAATTAGTTTTGAGGTCGGTTGACGACTGTCCTTAATTCGCGGTGAGCGCGACCGTCGGATTGACCGACAGCGTCGAGCGATCTGGCCCGTTAGAATGAACTCGAACCTTCACGTAAGTTCGGCTGACGCGGAGTGCCGACTAGGTCGATTTACCTAGAAGTTTCGGTTTAGCCTAGCGCGTCTAAGATAGAATATTCTAGTAATGTCGATGCATGTATGTGGACGTCAATTCGGCCCGACACGTCAGATTAGACTGATCTGGCTTACTCACGAATATTCTGGAAGGGACAATTTGACGAACACTTAGGAAAATCCGTAGCTTCCTCCTAGGGAGGAGCACTTAGGCAGAAAATTATAAATAGGCATAACTTCTTTGTTTCTTATCAGTTTTCACTTCTGTAAATTTCTACGGGTTTGTAATGACAAGGCCTTTCATCCTACATCATTAGTGAGCAGTTTCTTGCTACTCAAAATGTTGAGTAATTTTCCTAAGCTTTGTTAGTGATATGCCGCTGCACTCTCTAGTATGATGGCAACTAGTTCCTTTCCTCGTGAGTCACTACGCTTGCACTAGGGCACTTTGTCCCTTTCACGCTAGGCTACTTCGAAACATCTAGGTAAATCGACCTAGTCGGCAATCCGCGTCAGCCGAACTTACGTGAAGGTTCGAGTTCATTCTAACGGGCCAGATCGCTCGACGCTGTCGGTCAATCCGACGGGCGCGCTCACCGCAAATTAAGGACAGTCGTCAACCTACCTCAAAACTAATTAAATTTCGGAAATCCATAACTCTCTCAATACTTGACCAAATTCAATGAACTTTACATCAAAATGACCACCAAAATGCACTCTATACTACTACACAATCAAAACATACTTTTATGAAACTCAAAAATGCACTTTATAAACTTATGACCTTACACAGATGCTGGAGCAATTTCAAGTCGAGATCGACTACAAACCAGGGAAGTTGAATCCTGCTGATGCACTCTCTAGAAGACCTGACTTGCAAGAAAGGAACTTTAGTCAGCATGTTGTAGATAAAGTCCTGTGTGCACTCATTTTACCAAAGGTGAAAAAGTCCTTCCTTGAACAACTTAGGAAAGCCTACCTTTCTGACCCAACATTTGAGCCCAGCCCTACTGATGGTGTGTGTCCTGCTACGGCACTCGGGTATAAGCTTAAGGGAGGGGCCTGGGTGACTGAAACTACTTCAAGCAGGCTGAAGCTGGTCATTCCTAATAACTTGGAAATAAGGTCCCTTTTTTTGAGTCAAGCACATGACAGTTTACTGGGTGGGCATTTGGGGCACGCCAAAACTGTTGGCAAACTGGCAAAACATTATCATTGGGAGGGATTACCTCGGGAGGTCTTGAAATATTTGAAGTCGTGTGACCAGTGTCAAAGAAATAAGTCTAGGCACAAACCACCGGGAGGTCTCTTGCAACCGCTGCCCATCTCAGCGGGACGCTGGGAAACTATATCCATGGACTGGGTGGTCACACTGCCACGAACTGCCAATGGGCATGATTCGATACTGGTAGTCGTGGATAAATTGACAAAAATGGTCATCTTCATCCCCACAACTGTCAAAGTAACTGCACTCAAAACAGCGAGACAGTTCTACAACCATGTAGTATGCCACCAAGGGCTACCCTCTAATATAATCTCAGACAGAGACTCAAAATTTACCTCTAAGTTATGGAGGGCTTTAATGGGGTTAATGGGAGTCAAACAGCTGCTCAGCACAGCAAACCACCATCAGACTGATGGCAGACTGAGAGAACTAACCGAGTAGTGCAAGAGGTACTAAGAGCCTATATTAACCGAAAACAAGATAATTGGGATGACCTGTTACCTCAAATCCAGTTTGCGGTCAACAGTGCGGTGCACGCGTCAACGGGCAAGACTCCTTTTGAACTAAGCCTGGGTAGAGTCCCTAAGTCTCCTTTAGATGTCCTAGGGGAGTCTTTAACTCACCCTGAAGGGATTGACAATCCGATCTCCCTCCAGTTAACTCAGGAGTTTGCTGACACCCTGTCAGAAGTCCAGCAGAACCTGCACAGAGCCCAAGAAAACCAACAAAAGTACGCTAATCAGCACCGTCGAGAACTGACCTTTTCTAAAGGCGATTTGGTCAAACTGCATTCTCAGCACCTGTACCTCCCTGGTGTGGTCAAGAAAAAGCTTGGTCCTGTCTGGGTCCGTCCATATTTGGTGGTGCGCCGTGTCGGTCAGAATGCTTACAAACTGAACATGTCAGCAGAATACAAGGGTCACCCGGTCTTTAATGTCTCCTTCCTGGAACCATATATCAAGGGGACACACTGTTCACAGGTCGGTTACCTGTCCAACCGAGACCGGTCCCCGCTGTTCGGGACGGCGACCCTGAGGAATATGAGGTTGAGGAGATTTTAGACGCGCGCTCGGTTGGTCGATCGTCTAAACATGTCATGAAGTACCTCATTCGATGGAAGGGTTACGATGCCTCAGGGGACACTTGGGAATTTAAAGACCATTTGGAATGAAATAATGCCAAAGGGGTGTTGAAACGGTTCCACCTTCGGGCGGCTGGAGCACCTCCCTATTAGTCATTTCAATTGACACGGGAAGGTGACAGGAGGTCCTGTCTCCGTTTAAGTTGGAGGGGAAAATATATTATAGTTAGTGTGCGAGAGCGAGAAAGGGACAGTTAGGGACAATTATGTGAACCCTAAGTGTCAGCATAGTGCCAGAGGGGACAGCCTGGCCCACATAAACCACCTTTAGCTGAAGGAAAAAGGGCCTCGCACAGCCATACATCACTTAACACACCTGAAAATACATTCATATGTTTGTATCTAGCGCACCGCAACTACGTCAACTACTAGCAAGCACCCTGTAAGGTAAACAGGAACGAATACAGCATACTAATATGAACTTACTCCCTTCCTGCAACTTCTAGGACAAAGGTCGATATCCGACTAACTGGTGCCCTGGTTACATGTGCAGAATGGCTCCCACCACACAAAAGGAGGACAGAAAGCGCAAGGCAGAAGAAGCCAGGAGGACAATGGAGCAATACCAGAAGGAGCTGGCGGCCCTCACCAGGAGAGAACAAGAAAGGGTACGCAAATAGCAAGAGGCGGCAAAAGACGCACAGAGGAAGAAGGATTAGGAAGCGGAAAACCTCAGGAAAGCTGAGGAGGAGAGACAGAAGAAATAACAAGAAGGAGCGGCAGCGGCAGAGGAGGAGAGAAGGAAAAAGGTTGAAGCGGACAGGCAAAAGAGCTTGGCCACTTACAGGTACACTGTGGTGGGTGGCCAAAACTCTGATAACCTGAAGGAAGCATTGCTGGCAGCCCAGGAGATCAACAAGTTGGAACAGACAACACTGCTATGGAGGGAAGGAACTGCAGCACTGGATAGGTACATTGAGACACACACTGGTGTGGTCCTCTACGAGGATTATGCCAAGTTGGTGGGCTATACAGAAGAGCAGGCCCGGTACCTTGCAGATGATTCAGAGAACAAGCCAGTCCCCATACCGGGAATAGTGGAAGATCAGAGACTCATCAGGATGGTGAGCATGCGGCCCGATAGCGTTAAGGATACGGTATTCTACCTCACACTGCTGCCAGCTTACAATAAAGTTGAGAAAAGGAGCTGGGAGTACTTTGCCAGGGAAGCAGGACAGCAGATGTTCTCTCCCCACTGGTTCCCATGTAAACTGAGAAAGGCTGAGCATGGACCCCAGTACTACCAGCAGCCAACAGACTGGAGGTGGATGACCGTCACAAACAAAAAGCAGGAGTGTGACCGAGCCCAACCCGACGATTTCCACTATGGCCTAAACGGCTACCTCATCCTACCACCTCACATTGCCCCTTGGGATCCCAGGCTGAATGGCTGCCTGAGCAATATGAATGCAGAGACCAAAGAGCTCAGGAGGAGGGGGAGAGACTACTTCTCTAAGGGAAAGCATGCCTTCGTCAAATGGGCGAAGAATGCAGGCCGGATAGATATTAGCAGGCTGAAGGCCAAGCAACCTCCAATGCGCCCTAAGAAAGGGAGATCAGTAGACTACTCCATATCTACCAAAGAGCAGGACGACTTAGTTGACGAGACTCCTACTCTCTTAGAGGAGGAGGATGAGGGGGATGAGGAAGAAGAACAAGGCAAAGGAGAAATGTCAGGAGCTGGCACTCAGGATACCCAGGGGCAGGCAGGGGCACTTTCTAAGGAACCAAGATCAGGTATATGGAACGTGATCCCGATCATGGAGGCAATTGGATTCCGCACTCGCTCCCCAAGCCCACCTGCCCAAGCAGGGGAAGAAGCTGATCTGACTGTACTTGGCAGCAGACACAGGCAAAAATCCCCAGAGGACAGGGGTTTCAGAAGAGGGCCACGCGGGGTGGCCAGAGGTATGCCGGCCTCCCCCTTCGCTTAGGGACATGTACCTCTTGCCAATGTATTTCAGCATCCTACTGGAATGCCTGTCTATGTGGGGATCAATACCCAAGTGGGTGAAGAGCAGGATACCATCCTTCGTTCTCCTCAAGGTCCAACTTTAGAACAAACGGGGTTCTTTAGAAGGTGTAATGAATCAGTATACTGGTTGACATAATATTCATTTAAATAATATAGTTAAATAAGTTCAGCCTGCTGAACTCTAGTTAACAATTAGTCTGCTGGACTTTATACTTAATATCAGTTAAATGGCTCAAGTCGAAAGTAGCAGGCTGAGGTCGCCGTTAGTCAGCTTGCTGACACATTCTTTGACAGCCAACTGACTTCCGTACTCGGTAGCAGCGAACTGCCTCGATATGCATCTAAGTGTGATATGCTAGATGAATGGCCAGATGACATCCCTATGATGGATGGCGATTCGGGATGATGGGAGATGGCGGTGGATTTGGTTAACCGAGGTCCTACGAACGTGGTTAACTCCCGGGTAGGCGGTACCATCGCATTGACCGTTGAACAGTAAACTCATTCCATGTACATATGCTAGGCATTGCTCTCGAGTTCGGTATTCGGAAACGAGGCCAATTCCCTTGTACAGCTTACTGAGAGCGATTTGAATCCAAGGCGAGAAGCCATTAATACGCACTGTCTTCTACCTGAAATGAATTGACTTACCAAATAAGCGATTAACAATCAATAAAGATCTTTATATCAGCAAGTAATCTTTATGGTATTTCCGTTATCTGTTTAAACGGCAAAGGACAATACACTAGCAGGGAAAAATACTCGTAAGTCAAATGCGAGTAAAGTAGCATCAATAATGCAAATCAGTATACTCATACATAAGCAAGGTTAGAAGACAGTGCGTATCAATGGCTTCTTGCCTTGGATTCATATCGCTCTCAGTAAGCTGTACAAGGGAGTTGGCCTCGTTTCTGAATGCCAAACTCGAGAGCAATGCCTAGCATATGTACATGGAATGAGTTTACTGTTCAACGGTCAGTGCGATGGCACCGCCTACCCGGGAGTTAACCACGTTGATAGGACCTCGGTTAACCAAATCCACCGCCATCTCCCATCATCCCGAATCGCCATCCATCATAGGGATGTCATCTGGCCATTCATCTAGCATACCACACTTAGATGCATATCGAGGCAGTTCGCTGCTACCGAGTACGGAAGTCAGCTGGCTGTCAAAGAATGTGTCAGCAAGCTGACTTAAGCTGACTTCAGCCTGCTGCTTTCGGCTGAGTCATTAAACTGATAATTATGTAAAGTCCAGCAGACTGACTATTAACTAAAGTTCAGCAGGCTGAACTTAATTAACTATTATATTTAAATGAATATTATATCCACTAATATACTGATTCATTACAA
>WELA01002483.1:103614-171677 GCA_009602735.1 Mesotaenium endlicherianum
GCTTCCCTGGCCAAGTACTCCCAGCTCCTTCTCTCAACTTCATTGTAAGCTGGCAGCAGTGTGAGGTAGAATTCCGTATCCTTAAAGCTATCGGGCCGCATGCTCACCATCCGGATGAGTCTTTGATCTCCCACTATTCCCGGTTTGGGGACCGGCTTGTCCTCTGAATCATCTGCAAGATACCGGGCCTGCTCTGCTGTATAGCCCACCATCTTGGCATAGTCTTCGTAGAGGACCACACCAGTGTGTGTCTCGATGTACCTATCCAGTGCTGCAGCTCCTTCCTTCTGTAGCAGTGTTGTCTGTTCCAGCCTGTTGATCTTCTGGGCTGCCAGCAATGCTTCCTTCAGGTTATCGAAGTTTTGGCCACCCACCACAGTATACCTGTAAGTGGCCAAGCTCTTCTGTCTGTCCGCTTCAACCTTTTTCCTTTTCTCCTCCTCTGCCGCTGCCGCTTCTTCTTGTTGTTTCTTCTGCCTCTCCTCCTCAGCTTTCCTGAGGTTATCCGCTTCCTGATCCTTCTTCCTCTGTGCCTCTTCTGCCGCCTCTTGTTGTCTGCGGACCCTTTCCTGTTCTCTCCTGGTGAGGGACGTCGCCGCCAGCTCCTTCTGGTATTGCTCCATTGTCCTCCTGGCTTCTTCTGCCTTGCGCTTTCTGTCCTCCTTTTGTGTGGTGGGCGCCATCCTGCACATGTAACCAGGGCACAAGTTAGTAGGATATGGACCTTTGTCATAGGGATTGCAGGAAGTATGTTAGTATTAGTATAGTGGATTCGATGCTGTTTACCTTACAGGATGATTGCTAAAAGTTGACGTAGTTGCGATGCGCTAAACATAAACGTATGATTGTGTTGCAGGGTGACTTAAGTGATGTAGTGTTGTGCGAGGCCCTTTTTTCTTCAGCTCAAGGTGCTTTATGTGGGCTAGGCTGTCCCCTCTGTCGCTATGCTGACACTTATGATTCACGTAACTGTCCCTTTATCGCTCTCGCTCACTAACTGTCATATATTTCCCCCTCCAACTTAAATGGAGACAAGACCGCCTGTCACCTTCCCGTGTCAACTAAAATGACAGTTATGAAGGGACTCCAGCGGCCCGAAGGTGGAACTGTTTCAACGCCCCTTTGGCATTGGTCAAGTGGTCCTTCAATTCCCAAGTGTCCCCCGAGGCATCGTAACCCTTCCATCGAATGAGGTATTTCATGACATATTTAGACGATCGACGGACCGAGCGAGCGTCTAAAATCTCATCGACCTCATATTCCTCAGGGTCGCCGTCCCGGACAGCGGGGACCGGTCCCGGTTGGACAGGGAACCGACCTGTGAACAGTGTATCACCTTTGATGTACGGTTCCAGGAAGGAGACATTAAAGACCGGGTGCCCCTTGTATTCAGCTGACATGTTCAGTTTGTAAGCATTCTGACCGACACGACGGACCACCGAATATGGACCGACCCAGACAGGGCCAAGCTTTTTCTTGACCACACCAGGGAGGTACAGGTGCTGAGAATGCAGTTTGACTAAATCCCCCTTGGAAAATGTCAGTTCCCGACGGTGTTGATTAGCGTATTTTTGTTGGTTTTCTTGGGCCGTGTGCAAGTTTCGTTGGACTTCTGACAGGGTGTCAGCAAACTCCTGAGTTAACTGGAGGGAGACCGGGTTGTCAATCCCTTCAGGGTGAGTTAAAGATTCCCCTAGCACATCTAAAGGAGACTTAGGGACTCTACCCAGGCTGAGTTCAAAAGGAGTCTTGCCCGTTGACGCGTGCACCGCACTGTTGACCGCAAACTGAATTTGAGGCAACAGGTCATCCCAATTATCTTGTTTTTGGTTAATATATGCTCTCAGCACCTCCTGCAGAACTCGATTAGTTCTTTCAGTCTGCCCATCAGTCTGAGGGTGGTTTGCTGTGCTGAGCAGCTGTTTGACTCCCATTAACCCCATTAAAGCTCTCCAGAACTTAGAGGTGAATTTTGAGTCTCTGTCTGAGATGATATTAGAAGGTAACCCAAGTTGGCATACTACATGGTTGTAAAACTGTCTCGCTGTTTTGAGTGCAGTTACTTTGACAGTTGTGGGGATGAAAATGACCATTTTTGTCAGTTTATCCACGACTACCAATATCAAATCTTGCCCATAGCAGTTCGTGGCAGTGTGACCACCCAGTCCATGAATATAGTTTTCCAGCGTCCAGCTGGGATGGGCAGTGGTTGCAAGAGACCTCCGGGTGGTGTGTGCCGAGACTTATTTCTCTGACACTGGTCACAGGATTTGACATATTTTAAGACCTCCCGGGGTAACCCCTCCCAATGATAATGTTTTGCCAGTTTGCCAACAGTTTTGGCCTGCCCCAAATGTCCACCCAGGAGACTGTCATGGGTTTGACTCAGTAAAAGAGACCTTATTTCCAAGTTATTAGGAACCACCAGCTTCAGCCTGCCTGAAGTGGTTTCAGTCACCCAGACCCCTCCCTTGAGGTTATACCCGAGTGCAGTAGCACGACACACACTAGTAGTGGGGCTGGGCTCAAATGTTGGGTCAGAAAGGTAGGCTTTCCTAAGTTGTTCTAGGAAGGACTTTGTCACCTTTAGTGAAGTGAGTGCACATAGGACTTTATCTACAGCATGCTGACTAAAGTTCCTTTCTTGCAAGTCAGGTATTCTAGAGAGTGCATCAACAGGATTCAACTTCCCTGGTTTGTAGTCGATCTGGACTTGGAACTGCTCCAGCATCTGGCTCCAGCGGTTCTCCCTCCTCGACAGCTTGGACTTCTTCTGAAAGTGAGTCAGAGCTAGATGATCTGTAATCACCTTAAAAGCTTTACCATGTAAGTATGCTCTCCACTATTTGAGTACATGAACGATAGCTAGCAGCTCTTTATCATGCACTGAGTAATTAATCTCCGCTGGATTAAATTTCATAAACTCATACAACACAGGATGCCACTCCTGCCGTAACTTACCATCCTTCGTGGTTTTGTCAGCAAGCTGCAACAAAATAGCACCCATGGCAAAATCAGAGGCATCAGTAACCACCTGCACCGGTTTGCTGGGGTCATACACGGCTAGCACTGGGGCAGAACAAAGGGCATCTTTAAGGGTCTGGAAGGCAGCCTGCTGCTCTTCCCCCCACACATACCCTATGTCTTTCTTAGTAAGGTCAGTCAGTTTACTGGCCTTTGTGGAATAATTCTCAATAAATCTCCTATAGTAGTTAGCCAACTCGAGGAAGGATCTAACTTCAGAGACAGACTGTGGTACTGGCTAGTCCCTTATGGTCTGGACTTTCTTAGGATCCACGCTGATGCCCTTTTACTGACAATGTGGCCTAAGAATTCAATACTGTATTCAAAGAAATCACACTTGCTCATTTTAGCATATAAGTGATTCGTTCTCAGAGTGTCCAGGACTGTCTTTAAGTGTTCAGCGTGCTGAGCGTCATCTTTAGAGAAAATTAAAATATCGTCCAGGAAAACTTGCACAAACTTATCCAAATAAGGTCTGAAAATGTCATTCATAGCACCCATGAAGGTGGCAGGAGCATTAGTCAATCCAAATGGCATCACGTTGAACTCATAGTGTCCATAACGTGTACGGAAGGCAGTCTTGTGTTCATGTCGTGCGTTAAGATCGGGTGCGCTTTGTCGGCATAAGCAGCACACAATAGACAAGCAGGCTTTGGTGCAATGAAGTCTATAATACAAATGGCTTTATAGCCAAAAAGCGAGTCGAGCGTCAAATGTTTTAATTAAGGGAAGTGTACTCTCCAGAGTGAGCACCTCAAGACTGTAATCTGGTAGGAAATCAACCAATGAAGTATGGCCCAAAAGATCACTGGAAGCACATCATGATCTTCAGAGTAGTCCTATGGCAAGGGCTTAAGCTGTGTCTTTGCTCACCACTTGTGAAGTTCTTCAAGTGACTGGAAGCCTAGAGGGCTTGCTCTTCACAAGAGAGTAACTAAGTGGTCCTCAAAACACAAGAGATGAAAGTGTAAGCTGTACTGATAATCTCTGTTACTTACACCTGGCATAATGGACTTCTAAAAGATGTCTCTTCTAGGGACATCTCTAGTATTTATACTCCTGGAAATTCGGCGGGTTACGCGGCGGATCCAATGCATGTAGTCATTCTAGGAGGCTCTCCTATGTCCACTAATGTGTACAAGGCATGTACTAGCACTCCTATAGGCTAGGCATTACTCAAACCAATCAAAGCAAGGTGCGTAGGATATGCTACATGTCCCTCATTGGCCGAGCTTACCTTGGGTGGTTCTACCTAGATAGCGCCTCAAAAGTGAATCTGAAAATTGAGGAAGCTTCCCCTAGGAGTAGGTGATGCAGTCACCAAGTTATAGCCTCAATGATGCACATATACTATGGAAATGCAAAGCTTATGCAGGCTAAGGGGCTCGCGGATTTGTGCGCACAAGCTAGGGGTTTTAGGGGGTCACGAATAGGCAAGAATGTGCACATTGAAACACACATTGCCCTTTGGTGAGGATCCGCTAGGGGCCGGTAGGTGACGCGGACTAGAAAGCTCATATCTCGCGCGATACATGACCAAATGACGCGAACCCGGTGCCATTCAGAAGGTGACTCGACGCGCTACACTTTGGTGACTTGGAAATTGAGAAAAGGTCAACATATGGATGCGGAAAGTCTGTGCAAAGTCGGCCTTCCTAGGTTGATGGTTCACACATGTGGAGCTCGATTTCGTGCGGCAACCTCGACTCAATAAATCATGACATTCATCCCCCTCAGCAATTTTGATTTGATGATAACCACTCTTGAGATCTATCTTACTGAACACCTTAGCACCAGACAGGGTATCAAGCAATTCTTCGATCCTGGGTAAAGCATACTTGTTCTTTACTGTAATTCTGTTCAGGGCTCTGTAATCCACACACATCCGCATACTGCCATCCTTTTTCTTAACAAATAGGATGGGTGCGCCGTAAGGTGATTTACTGGGAGAAATATAACCATTTTCCTCAAGCTCTGCAATCTGTGTTTTCAACTCCTCGCTCTCCACATAAGACAAGCCATACGTGCGTTGCCAAGGTGGCTGACTCCCAGGTAATAAATCAATCCTATGATCTACTTCCCTCTTAGGGGGTAGTCCTGGAGGCATATTAAATACATCAGTGTACTGAGCAACAATTTTTGCAGCAGTAGGGTGCTCCGGAGGGCTTACCTTTTTCTCAACCACTTCTTCAGGTTGAGGAGGTACCTCTCTTAGCAGCAGACAGAACATTCTGTCTTCCTTCTGGTTCCAGCTTTTGACGAACTCCATTGCATTCAGCAACTTGCATCCTTCTGGAAGCCTCTTCTTTTCCTTCATTTGCCATCCACACAGGACAAGAGGAAGAGCACTGGTGGGTGCCAAGTCAGTCTGCCCATCACTGGCTCCTCTCACTTTAACTGTACCTCTGCTCCAACACACTTCAGCTTGATGTCTATTAAGCCAGGACCTGCCTAGCACGAGATCATAAAAGCCAGTGTTGAGTACCTCAAATGTAAGCGTTTCAGTTAGAACTGCAATGCCAGAACCTAACTGGACCTCAAGAGGCTTGGTTATAACTCCTCCCGGGATACTTGAGGCATCTCCAAGGAATATTTTTCTATTCCCTTGGGTGACAGTAGGCAGCCTTAGCCGCTTAACTAACTCCTTGTGGATAAAGGTATGTGACGCCCCTATGTCAACAAATGCCCTCACCTTCCTACCTGCAATCATGCAATGCAGTAGGATGGGGGGGACTGTCTTTTCCTGACTTTCGCATTGTTCTCCTGACGTAGCAAAGAAATGTTGGACATCAGGTGGAACAAGAGCATCCAGAGTGTGCACTCTCTGGACGTCTATATTGCTGATGGTCTCCTTTATCTGGTTGTCAGGCATGCATAGTGAATCCAGTTCAGCAGGACCCATAATACCTGCTACGAGGGCAGCTAGAGACGACTCACTATCTCTAGCATCCTCACAGTCAGTAGACTGGATTACTGACTGTTGCTCTCTTTTAAAGGCTGGTCTTTTCTCTCGACCTTTGGCACGTGCTTGAGTGGGCACTGTTCTCGGTAGTGACCCTTCTGCTGACAATGGTAGCAAGTGGATTTTGCTAAGGCTAATCTCGGCTTAGTCCTACCACCAGCCCTTCCATAGCCACCTCGAGAGGAACCACCTCTACCTTTAGACTGAATGGCATTGTACTCATACTCATATTCATCACCCTGATCATCCTCAGCCTGGTCTCCTTCAATTGCATTGTAGGAACCGTGGGGTTTTTTGACAATCTTAAACACCAAAGCGTTACTCTGGCGCTTGTGATTGAACTGCTGCTGATCCCAGGCGTCAGCATCCTGGATCAAGTCAGCTCGTTTTTCATACTTTTTCTCAGCAAAATGACCAGAGACCTCGGATTTCAAGCCATACCTGAAGTATGCTATCCTATACCGTTCTGGCAAATCTGGCTGCTTCATCATGTTCTCTTGGAACTTTTGAGCAAACTCAGCAACCGAAGTGGTCTGCTTCAGTGTCAGGGAGATCATCGCATAGATAGCTTTCTCCTGCTGGTTGATGACATCAAACTTCTCATGCAACTTCTCGACAAACTCTACCCACGTAGGGTCACCGAGTTGCCGAGCCTTACGCTCTTCCTTCCAGTAAAGCCACCAGTCTGCGGCACTGCCTTTCAGTAGCGCACCGGTGTGCCTGACCTTCTCGTAATCTTGCAGTTCTGGGTAGTTCTCCAGCCACTGCTCAACATCCGCGAGAAACTTGATCAGGTAATATTTTCAGTTTCCCTCAGGATCATAGTCCTGGGAAGGTTTCGGCTTGGGCTTACTAGGCCCTCGGCCACCACCACTAGTGGTGTGAGACCCCAGTTGGTCTCTGTCCCGCAGTAGGGACATTATGATTCTTTTGTCCTCCTGCTGGGACTGATACATGGTCGCCATTTGCGACTGCATCTGAACGAACAATGCTCCCAAGTCTACATTTTGGGGTGGTAGATTAGCAAATGCAGCAGCAGCATTGGCATCTACTCGCTGAGTAGTGTCCTCAACAATCCCTCTTGCTCCTGCAGCAGCAATTCCTGCCGCATTCAGCCGGTCACGTATTTGACCTAGGGGTACATTGAGTTGTACAGCAGGAGGTGGGTTCAGAACATTGGCCCTTGATGCCATGAGTTCCTCGACAGTGCGCTCGTCAGCTGGCTGTCTTTCCCTCCTTTGTATATCTTCAGCGGCCTTTGCTACTTGTTCAGCTTCTAGCCTGGCTCTCTCCTCCTCAGCTTGCTGAGCTGCGACTGCGGCAATAGCAGCTGCCTCATCTGCAGCCTCCCTAGCTGCAATATCTGCTTCTGCTTCAGAATAGGTACGGGTTCCCGCTCCATGGCTTTCCGCCTGGTTTTTTACATTCTCGTTATCTTGGTTCTCCATGTCTCGGGAGTTGCTAGTTTGGGACCTTGTCCTTACCATACAAAGAAGACTGTGATAACTGCTCCGATACCACTGAAATGAATCGACTTACCAAATAAGCGATTAACAATTAATAAAGATCTTTATATCAGCAAGTAATCTTTATGGTATTTCCGTTAACTATTTAAACGGCAAAGGACAATACACTAGCAGAAAATAATACTCGTAAGTCAAATGCGAGTAAACTAGCATCAATAATGCAAATCAGTATACTCATACATAAGCAAGGTTAGAAGACAGTGCGTATCAATGGCTTCTTGCCTTGGATTCAGATCGCTCTCAGTAAGTTGTACAAGAGAGTTGGCCTCGTTTCCGAATGCTGAACTCGAGAGCAATGCCTAGCATATGTACATGGAATGAGTTTACTGTTCAACGGTCAGTGCGATGGCACCGCCTACCCGGGAGTTAACCACGTTGGTAGGACCTCGGTTAACCAAATCCACCGCCATCTCCCATCATCCCGAATAGCCATCCATCATAGGGATGTCATCTGGCCATTCATCTAGCATATCATACTTAGGTGTAAGTTAAGGCAGTTCGCTGCTACCGAGTACGGAAGTCAGCTGGCTGTCAAACAATGGGTCAGCAAGCTGACTTATATGGACTTCAGCCTGCTGCTTCCGGCTGAGTCATTAAACTGATAATTATGTAAAGTCCAGCAGACTGACTATTAACTAAAGTTCAGCAGGCTAAACTTAATTAACTATTGTATTTAAATGAATATTATATCCACTAATATACTAATTCATTACAAGGATCTTGTTCCATTTGATGTCCAACATTTATTTGCTAAGTCAAGAGAACAATGCAAAAGTCAGGAAAAGACAATCCTCCCAATCCTAGTGCATTGCATGATTGCAGGTAGAAAGGTGAGGGCATTTGACAAAGGGGCGTCACATACTTTTATCCATAAGGACTTAGTTGAGCGGCTAAGGCTGCCTACTGTCACCCAAGGCAATAGAAAAATATTTTTGAACTTTATTAATTTATATATGTAAATGAATATTATATCCACTAATATACTGATTCATTACACTAACCTTGCTTATGTATGAGTTTATCGATTTGCATTATTGATGCTAGTTTACTCGCATTTGACTTACGAGTATTATTCGCTGCTAGTGTGTTGTCCTTCGCCGTTTAACCAGTTAACGGAAAATACCGTAAAGATTACTTGCTGATATAAAGATCTTTATTAATTGTTAATCTCCTATTTGGTAAGTCGATTCATTTCAGAAGGCCAGCTGACAGACCTAGAGGGCTGTCCGCATCTAGGTCTAGATCTCAGTCTCCTGATCCTGAAGCCCCAGGAACAACCCCCTAGGTGACAGGCTGAAAGGGGCAGTCAATGGGGGAGGCTGGTCACGTTCAGTTTCCTTATTTAAGACTTATGCAGTTTAATGTTGTCGAGGCGACAACAAGTTAAGTTGGAGGGATTGTAATGAAACAGTATATTAGTAGATATAATATTTATTTAAATATAATATATATTAAAGTTCAGGCTATTGAATTCTGGTTGTTAATCAGTCTGCTGGACTTTATATTTAATATCAGTTTAATGACTCAGCTGGAAGCAGCAGGCTGAAGTCAACATAAGTCAGCTTGCTGACACATTCTTTGACAGCCAGCTGACTTCCGTACTCGATAGCAGCAAACTGCCTCAATATGCATCTAAGTGTGATATGCTAGATGAATGGTCAGATGACATCCCTATGATGGATGGCGATTCGGGATGATGGGAGATGGCGGTGGATTTGGTTAACCGAGGTCCTACCAACGTCGTTCACTCCCGGGTAGGCGGTGCCATCGCACTGGCCGTTGAACAGTAAACTCATTCCATGTACATATGCTAGGCATTGCTCTCGAGTTCGGCATTCAGAAACAAGGCCAACTCTCTTGTACAGCTTACTGAGAGAAACCTGAATCCAAGGCGAGAAGCCATTGATACGCACTGTCTTCCAACCTTGCTTATGTATGAGTTTACTGATTGCATTATTGATGCTAGTCAACTCGCATTTGACTTACGAGTATTGTTCACTGCTAGTGTGTTGTCCTTTGTCATTTAACCAGTTAACAAAAAATACCATAAAGATTACTTGCTGATATAAAAATCTTTATTAATTGTTAATCGCCTATTTGGTAAGTCGATTCATTTCACCACCCCGCGTGTCCCTCTTCTGGCACCCCTGTCTACTGGAGATTTCTGCCTTTGTCTGCTGCCAAGTACAACCAGATCAGCTTCTTCCCTTGCTTGGGCAGGTGGGCTGGGGGAGCGAGTGCGCGGATCAGTTACCTCTATGGCCGGGGTCAAATGCCATATTCCTGATCTTGGCTCCTGAGGGAGCCCTGCTCTTACCTGCCCCTGGGTGTCCTGAGTACCAGATTCTGATGCTTCCTTTCTGCCTTGTTCTTCTTCCTCATCCTCCTCATCTTCGTCCTCTGAGAGGGTAAGAGTCTCGTCCACTAAGTCGTCCTACTCCCTGGTAGACATGGAGTAGTCTAATGACCTCCCTTTCTTCGGGCGCGCCGGAGGTTGCTTGGCCTTCAGCCTGCTGATATCTATCCGGCCTGCATTCTTTGCCCATTTGACGAAGGCATGCTTTCCCTTAGAGAAGTAGTCTCTCTTCCTCCTCCTGTGCTCTTTGGTCTCTGCATTCATATTGCTCAGGCAGCCATTCAGCCTGGGATCCCAGGGGGAAATGTGAGGTGGTAGGATGAGGTAGCCGTCCAGGCCGTAGTGGAAGTCATCCGGTTGGGCTCGGTCACAATCCTGCTTTTTGTTTGTGACGGTCATCCACCTCCAGTCTGTTGGCTGCTGGTAGTACTGGGGTCCATGCTCAGCCTTCCTCAGTTTACACGGGAACCAGTGGGGAGAGAACATCTGCTGTCCTGCTTCCCTGGCCAAGTACTCCCAGCTCCTTCTCTCAACTTCATTGTAAGCTGGCAGCAGTGTGAGGTAGAATACCGTATCCTTAACGCTATCGGGCCGTATGCTCACCATCCTGATGAGTCTTTGATCTCCCACTACTCCCGGTATTGGGACTGGCTTGTTTTCTGAATCATCTGCAAGGTACCGGGCCTGCTCTGCTGTATAGCCCACCATCTTGGCATAATCTTCGTAGAGTGCCACACCAGTGTGAGTCTCAATGTACCTATCCAGTCCTGCAGCTCCTCCCCTCTGTAACAGTATTGTCTGTTCCAGCTTGTTGATCTCTTGGGCTGCCAGCAATGCTTCCTTCAGGTTATCAAAGTTTTGGCCACCCACCACAGTATACCTGTAAGTGGCCAAGCTCTTCTGCCTGTCCGCTTTAGCCTTTTTCCTTCTCTCCTCCTCTGCCGCTGCCGCTTCTTCTTGTTGTTTCTTCCGTCTCGCCTCCTCAGCTTTCCTGAGGTCTTCCGGTTCCTGATCCTTCTTCCTCTGTGCCTCTTCTGCCGCCTCTTGTTGTCTGCGGACCCTTTCTTGTTCTCTCTTGGTGAGGGACGTCGCCGCCAGCTCCTTCTGGAATTGCTCCATTGTCCTCCTGGCTTTTTCTGCCTTGCGCTTTCTGTCCTCCTTTTGTGTGGTGGGAGCCATCCTGCACATGTAACCAGGGCACAAGTTAGTAGGATATCGACCTTTGTCATAGGGATTGCAGGAAGTATGTTAGTATTNACCTTTGTCATAGGAATTGCAGGAAGGAAGTAAGTTTGTATTAGTATGGTGGATTCGCTCCCGTTTACCTTACAGGTTGATTGCTAGGAGTTGACGTAGTTGCGGTGCGCTAGACATAAACGTATGAATGTGTTTTAAGGTGCGTTAAGTGATGTATTGCTGTGCGAGGCCCTTTTTCCTTTCGCCCAGGGTGCTTTATGTGGGCCATGCTGTCCCATCTGTCACTATGCTGACACTTAGGGTTCACATAACTGTCCCTTTCACGCCCTCGCACACTAACTGTCATATATTTTCCCCTCCAACTTAAATGGAGACAGGACCTCCTGTCACCTTCCCGTGTCAACTGAAATGACCGTTATGGAGGGACTCNTGGAGGGGCTCCAGCCGCCCGAAGGTGGAACCGTTTCAACGCCCCTTTGGCATTGGTCATATGGTCCTTAGATTCCCAAGTGTCCCCAGAGGCATCGTTACTCTTCCATCGAATGAGGTACTTCATGACATATTTAGACGATCGACGAACCGAGCGCGCGTCTAAAATCTCCTCAACCTCATATTCCTCACGGTTACCGTCCCGGACAGCGGGGACCGGTCCCGGTTGGACAGGTAACCGACCTGTGAACAATGTGTCCCCTTTGATATATGGTTCCAGGAAGGAGACGTTAAAGACCGGGTGACCCTTGTATTCTGCTGACATGTTCGGTTTGTAAGCATTCTGACCGACACGGCGCACCACCAAATATGGACGGACCCAGACAGGACCAAGCTTTTTCTTGACCACACGAGGGAGGTACAGGTGCTGAGAATGTAGTTTGACCAAATTGCCCTTAGAAAAGGTCAGTTCTCGACGGTGCTGATTAGCGTACTTTTGTTGGTTTTCTTGGTCTTTGTGCAGATTCTGTTGGACTTCCGACAGGGTGTCAGCAAACTCCTGACTTAACTGGAGGGAGATCGGATTGTCAATCCCTTCAGGGTGAGTTAAAGACTACTTTAGGACATCTAAAGGAGACTTAGGAACTCTACCCAGGCTTAGTTCAAAAGGAGTCTTGCCCGTTGACGCGTGCACCGCACTGTTGACTGCAAACTGGATTTGAGGTAACAGGTCATCCCAATTATCTTGTTTTTGGTTAATATAGGCTCTCAGTACCTCTTGCAAAATTCGATTAGTCCTTTCAGTCTGCCATCAGTCTGAGGATGGTTTGCTGTGCTGAGCAGCTGTTTGACTCCCATTAACCCCATTAAAGCCCTCTAGAACTTAGAGGTAAATTTTGAGTCTCTGTCTGAGATTATATTAGATGGTAGCCCATGGTGGCATACTACATGGTTGTAAAACTGTCTCGCTATTTTGAGTGCAGTTACTTTGACAGTTGTGGGGATGAAAATGACCGTTTTCGTCAATTTGTCCACGACTACCAGTATCGAATCATGCCCATTGGCAGTTCGTGGCAGTGTGACCACCCAGTCCATGGATATTGTTTCCCAGCGGCCAGCTGGGATGGGCAGCGGTTGTAAGAGGCCCCCCGGTGGTGTGTGCCTAGACTTATTCTTTTGACACTGGTCACAAGACTTAACGTATTTCAAGACTTCCCGAGGTAATCCCTCCCAATGATAATGTTTTGCCAGTTTGCCAACAGTTTTGGCCTGCCCCAAATGCCCACCAAGTAAACTGTCATGTGCTTGACTCAAAAAAACGGACCTTATTTCCAAGTTATTAGAAATGACCAGCTTTAGCCCGCCTGAAGTGGTTTCAGTCACCCAGACCCCTCCCTTAAGCTTATACCCGAGTGCCGTAGCAGGACACACACCATCAGTGGGGCTGGGCTCAAATGTTGGGTCAGAAAGGTAGGCTTTCCTAAGTTGTTCAAGAAAGGATTTTTTCACCTTTGGTGAAGTGAGTGCACAAAGGACTTTGTCTACAGCATGCTGACTAAAGTTCCTTTCTTGCAAGTCAGGTATTCTAGAGAGTGCATCAACAGGATTCAACTTCCCTGGTTTGTAGTCGATCTGGACTTGGAACTGCTCCAGCATCTGGCTCCAGCGGTGCTCCCTCCTTGACAGCTTGGATTTCTTCTGAAAGTGAGTCTGAGCTAGATGATATGTAATCACCTTAAAAGCTTTACCATGTAAGTATGCTCTCTACTGTTTGAGCACATGAATGATAGCTAGAAGCTCTTTATCATGCACTGAGTAATTAATCTCCGCTGGATTAAATTTCATAGACTCGTTGTAGTGATTTGAGTTATTATACATTAGTTTGCATATATTTTAATGTTTTCAAATATATTTGAAGTAGTATGGTGTGGAGTCAAGTGTGAATAGGTACTCTAGTAACTTGGTTCATGTCCTTTGAACCTTTCAAGGCATTTTCGAAGTTAGAGGAAAGACCTAGAAGAACTCCATGTGGCAAAAGTCAGATGTGCCATTTTTAGGTCAAAAGGACATGTGTACATTATTCTAGAAAGAGGTGGCAAGTTTTGGGATGTGTTGGGTGCCAACACATCAACATACACCTTCCTAGAAATTACTTATGTAGCAAGTATATAAACAAGAGCTAGAACATAGAAAGACATTCCAGAATCACTCTTGTACTTGCCAAAATCCAGAAATATATTAACTTTCAAGAAGCCATCTCTCTTTCAAGAAGCTACCACTTGTGTTCAAAGATCCTTGTCTTGAATAGATAAAGTATTCTGTTTTACTAAGTACTTTATCTATCTGTTTCACTACAGTGGTATCGGAGCTAGGCACTTTGGTAGCACAAGAAGATGGCCGATCCTCAAGACCAACAGCAAGCTTTCGAAGGAAGCCCTTCCTCTCCAAGACACCCTCCTCCAGCGCCGATGGGAGAGCCCACTCAAGAAAATCTGCAACAACAAGAAGCACCACAAGGAGGAGCACACCCTCCTCCAGCGTCGATGGGAGAGCCTACTCAAGGAAATCTGCAACAACAAGAAGCACCACAAGGAGGAGCACCGTCAAATCCCGTGGCAGCCGCTATAGCAAAGTTGACCCCACCACAAGGAGTTCCCGCAAATGAGTGGGCAGCCTTCCTAATGACCGTCCACAACCAAGTGGGCTTGGCCACCTATGAAGCAACCGTGCAAGCGTCAAGAGAAGCTATGGCTGCCATGGTTGCCCCTATTGCGAGCAATGCTCAAAATCCAGCCCCGGCTCAAGCGCCTCCACAAGAGCCAACGAGAGCAAGGAAACTCATCAAGCCCGGCAAACCCGACACTTTCAACCCCGGGAAAGGTGCCAACCTGAATTTATGGCTCTACCAAGTGGAGACGTACCTCGCGTTCCTTGAAGTACCCGAGGAGGACTACGTTCCCTTTGCCGTTACCTTACTTAGAGGAGCAGCAACATCATGGTGGCGTAACTATCAAGCGGCTATATATCAAGCTATGGCGCACCCCATGCTCGGCCAAGAGCCCCCACCATCATATGCAAGATGGGCAGATTTTCGTGAGGCCCTCAAGAAGCAATTCATGCCCATCAATGCGGAGAAGATTGCCCGAGGAAAGCTCCACCATCTCAAGCAAACGACGTCCGTTCAAGAGTATACATCCAGATTTCACGCCCTCACTCTTGAGATCCCCAACATGTCTCTCGAGGAGAAGATTGACCGTTACATCTTTGGCCTCAAACCCAAGGTGGCAAAGGAAGTGGAGTTACGCGACTTGACGGACTTCTCAAAGATCATTGAAGTGGCCCAAAAGGTGGATACCTTGGATTTCAAGCACTCCGTGCCTTCATCTTCACGGGTACCGACGACGCGGGTGTACGCAGCCCCTTCCACATCCGAATCTGGACCCACACCCATGGAAATCGGAGTTATTAAAAGGGACCCCGCGGCTGCCCGGAAGAGTGGAAGACCCTCCAATGACACTTATGATGCAAGAAACCAGCAAGGAGTGAAAGCAAGACTCTCCCCGGCTGAAAAAGAAGCTCTCATGACGGCTGGACTATGCTTCTATTGCAAGGAAAAGGGCCATCGTGCACTTTCATGCCCCAAAAAGTTGTCAAAAAACGGACAGCGCCGGTAGGCCAGGAGCCTACCACCCCAAGACCCACTTCACGAGAAGGCAACACGCCAAGTGAGGTGGAGACCCCCGTTGAAGACGACGTTCCAGCCCCAATGAGTTTGAGAGGTTACCTTGGAGGAGAGAAGGTCCACATCTTGGTGGATAGCGGAGCTCAAGGCAACTTCATTGCTGCAGATTTTGCCACCAAGCACGGTATTACTATGCGAACTCTTGACCACGACGAGGAGATTATGATGCCCGATGGATTCTCCTATACTACCCCTTCCAAGAAGACGTACCCCTTGGCACTCTCTATCAAGTCCTTCAAGGATAGAGTAGTGTTCTCCCCCATGCAATTGGGCAAGTACGACGTCATCCTAGGGACGCCTTGGTTGACCAAGCACAACCCCCAAGTTGATTGGAGGACCGGTACTATCAAGATCAAGAATGACATCACTTCAAGAATCTGTATTTTGCGCGCAATCCAGAATATCCAGACCCAAGACATCCAGAAGCCGGCACACGAGATACTATTGTCCGCCCTCCAACTCAAGAGACTTGTGAGGAAGGGACACGAGCTTCTTTTGGCCTTGATCACGCCAAAAGACATCAAGAAAGACATCGAGAGTCAAGAAGGCAGCCCCGTTCCCAAGGAGATACAAGAAGTCTTTGAGGACTACAAAGAAGTGTTCTCCCCGGAATTGCCCAAGGGCCTACCCCCCAAAAGATTCGTAGACCACAAGATAGAGTTGGAGCCCGGAAGCAAGCCCATCTCTCGGCCTACGTTCAAAATGTCATACACGGAGCTAGACGAAGTCAAGAAGCAAATCAAGGAGCTACTGGAGCATGGCTTCATTCGACCTAGCAAGTCGCCATTTGGAGCCCCGGTGCTATTTGTCAAGAAGAAAGATGGTACCTTGAGGATGTGTGTGGACTATCGCGCCCTCAACAAGATCACCATCAAGAATCGATACCCGCTGCCGCGCATGGATGAGCTCATGGACCGGCTGGTTGGAGCCAAGTACTTCACGAAGATTGACTTACGGAGCGGCTACCACCAGATTCGCATCGCAGAACCGGACATAGAGAAGACGGCATTCAGGACAAGATATGGACATTTTGAGTTCATGGTCCTGCCATTTGGACTCACCAACGCGCCAGCAACTTTCATGACTATGATGAACACCATATTTCAGCCCATGTTGGACAGATTTGTGGTGGTATTCATCGATGACATCCTTATCTACAGCAAGACCCTTGAAGAGCATGCGAGACACTTGAAAGAAGTCCTTGAAGTATTGAAGCAAAACAAGCTGTTTGCGAAGGAGTCAAAATGCGAGTTTGCCAAACAAGAAGTGGAGTTCCTAGGTCTCCACGTGACTGCTGATGGCATCAAGATAGACCCCAAGAAGACCACGGTGGTGGAGGAATGGCCAACCCCCACGACCAAGAAAGAACTCCAGTCATTCTTGGGATTTGCCAATTGGTACAGAAAATTCATCCAAGGCTTCTCGCACATAGCAGCCCCCCTGACAGATCTACTCAAGAAGGACAGGCTATATACATGGACCGAGAAAGAGGAAGAGGCATTTCAAGAGTTAAAGCGAAGATTGACCACATCCCCGGTGCTCACACTCCCAAGTCCAAACCCAGATTGGCCCTTCCACGTCATCACCGATGCATCTTCCTATGCAATAGGAGCAATCCTGCTTCAAGACCAAGGCAAGGGACTGCAGCCCATCGCCTACGAGTCAAGGAAGCTAAATCCAGCCGAGCAAAATTATACAACCACGGAGCGAGAGGCATTGGCGATTGTACATGCCTTGAAGGTTTGGCGCTGCTACGTTGAAGGACGCAAAGTACTGGTCACCACGGACCACGAGGCGTTAAAGCACCTCCAGACGCAGCCGTATCTCTCAAGGAGACAAGCAAGATGGAGCGGATACTTGCAACAATACAACATCACGATTCAGTACCAGCCCGGCAAGACAAACCCGGCTGACCCCCTCTCAAGACTGCAATTAAATGCAGTGATGGTATCCCTGAAGACAGATCTGGAAGCTCGATTTTCAGCCGCCTATGAAAGAGACCCTTACTACAAGAACGGAGAAGCAGCCTTGGACCCATGCAAGAAGCAAGAAGGCAATTATTGGGTGAGGCAAGATACGGGCCAGAGATGTGTTCCTAATGACTTAGACCTCCGGCTCTTGCTTCTACGAGAAGCACACGACAACCCTCTTGGAGGACACTTTGGAATCCTAAGGACCACGGGCGTTCTAGCTAGGACTTATTGTTGGCCAGGCATGTCTAAGCAAGTCAAGGAGTACTGCAGGAGCTGTGACACATGCCAAAGAATCAAGCCATCATCGCAAAAGGCGGGAGGACTCCTCCAACCACTACCAATCCCCGAAAGACAATGGACGGACATCTCAATGGACCTTATCGTGGACTTGCCCGTGACACCTCGAGGCCATAATGCAATACTCACGGTGGTGGACAGACTTACCAAGATGGCTCATTTTATTCCCACGACGACTAAGGCTACAGCACCACAACTTGCAAGACTCATCTTTGACAACATCTTCCGACTCCATGGACTACCATCAAGAATTGTGTCAGATAGAGATCCAAGATTCACAAGCCATTTCTGGAAAAATCTCTTCAAGAACTTGGGTACATCGCTGGATATGTCTACTGCCTACCACCCACAATCAGATGGGCAAACCGAGCGTATGAATCGTACCCTAAAGACCTCTCTAAAGGCCTACGTGTCTACCCTCGAGCAAGACTGGGACATGTACTTGACCCCCCTCGAGTTTGCCTACAACAACACTACGCAGGCCTCTACCCAAGAGTCCCCATTCTTCCTCAACTATGGCTTCCATCCGACCACGCCACTGAGCTTCACGGCTGGCCATGATGAAGTACCTGCAGCCACAGATTTTATGGAGACATTAGAAGCAGCCCTTACAGCAGCGAAGAAAGCTCTACAACACGCGCAAGATGCTCAAGCAAGAGTGGCGAACAGATCCAGAAGAGAAATTACGTACAGAGTGGGTGACAACGTGTTACTATCATCCAAGAACATTTCCCTGAACAACAGGCCTGCCGGCAGCAAGTTCTCTCCCAAGTATTTGGGACCCTTCAAGATTATCCAGCAAGTCAACCCCGTTGCTTTCAAGCTAGAACTTCCCCAGACTATGCACATCGACCCCGTATTCCACGCTTCCCTCTTCAAGCCATATGTGCAACCCGACAACAAGTTCCCAGGACGTGTGACAACCCCACCAGCCCCAACAATAGTGGATGATCATTTGGAGTACGAAGTGGAAGACATAGTGGCTATGAGAAATTTCAGGAGACAGCAGCAATACTTGATCAAGTGGAAAGGATATCCAGATTCGGAGAATAGTTGGGTGGCGGCGCACTACCTTGACAAAGTTCAGAGAAAGTTGAAGCGCTTCCATGCCGCCAACCCCCATCTTGGACCAGCCCCAAGTCTCTCTACTAGAAGCCCGAAGACTTCAGGGAGGCAGCCTGCCACCATCAAGAAGCAGCAGAAGACCCCTTGGAGGCAGCCTGCAAGAACAAGAAAGAGGAAAAATTGACATTAGACACTCTTCTCTTCTCGCAGTTTCTGGACAGAAAACTAAAACTGCTACTGGTAATAGGTCTCTGCATAATAAATTCTGAAAATTTACCTGGCTGTAGTCCATGAGTAGCCGGTCATTTAGAGTCCAAGTTTGCTCAATTTGGAGCACTGGTGAGAGAGATATGATGCTCTAAGTAGAAGGGGGTCAGGCTGCTGGCATTGTTAGGACAGAATATGCCTTCTGACATTGTGCCTTCCCCTGAACTTGGAATGCTCTGAAACTCAAGACTCTGGTAGAACATCTTACAGCGCCCAGTTTGAGACTTAGTTTGCAGAATTTGGAGAAGTATAGAAGGACTTATGATTTTCAGAAGTTTCTGCACAGATTTGGAGGAGTGCCTACTCTCTCAGCTCTCAACGACACTCCAGAAATGAGAATGCTCTCAAATTTGGTGACCCGGTAGAGTTCTCCGACGCGGTCCGTCTGGCACTCGAATTTTCAGATTTGGAGCAGTTCTGTGGCCGCTATGAATTTTTGAATTCGTGGCAGATTCTGGGCCAACTTGTACAATTTTCTTTATCATTAAGGAGTAGGCTAGCCAATAAGGTCACACCACCTACGACCTTGCCTAGTCTACCTTACATGTGTAGCACCTGACTTGGCGCCTTTGACTAGTCCTCTTCACATGTGTGGCATCTGACTTGAAACTGTTGACTAGTTTGCTCCACATGTGTAAGACCTGACTTGACGCGCCGAGACGTCGCTTTTTCTATCGGGGGGGTGATGTAGTGATTTGAGTTATTATATATTAGTTTGCATATATTTTAATGTTTTCAAATATATTTGGAGTAGTATTGTGTGGAGTCAAGTGTGAATAGGTACTCTAGTAACTTGGTTCATGTCCTTTGAACCTTCCAAGGCATTTTCGAAGTTAGAGGAAAGACCTAGAAGAACTCCATGTGGCAAAAGTCAAATGTGCCATTTTTAGGTCAAAAGGACATGTGTACATTATTCTAGAAAGAGGTGGCAAGTTTTGGGATGTGTTGGGTGCCAACACATCAACATACACCTTCCTAGAAATTACTTATGTAGCAAGTATATAAACAAGAGCTAGAACATAGAAAGACATTCCAGAATCACTCTTGTACTTGCCAAAATCCAGAAATATATTAACTTTCAAGAAGCCATCTCTCTTTCAAGAAGCTCCCACTTGTGTTCAAAGATCCTTGTCTTGAATAGATAAAGTATTCTGTTTTACTAAGTACTTTATCTATCTGTTTCACTACACTCGTACAACACAGGATGCCACTCCTGCCGTACCTTACCATCCTTTGTGGTTTTGTGAGCAGGCTGCACCAAAATAGCACCCATGGCAAAGTCAGAGGCATCAGTGACCACCTGCACCGGTTTGCTGGGGTCACACACGGCTAGCACTGGGGAAAAACAAAGAGCATCTTTAAGGGTCTGGAAGGCAGCGTGCTGCTCTTCCCCCCACACATACCCTATGTCTTTCTTAGTAAGGTCAGTCAGTTTACTGGGCTTTGTACAATAATTCTCAATAAATCTTCTATAGTAGTTAGCCAACCCGAGGAAGGATCTAACTTCAGAGAGAGGCTGTGGTACTGGCCAGTCCCTTATGGTCTGAACTTTCTTAGAACCACACTGATGCCTTCTTTACTGACAACGTGGCCTACGAATTCAATACTTTCCTTAAAGAAATCATACTTGCTCATTTTAGCATATAAGTGATTTCCTCTCAGAGTGTCCTTGACTGTCTTTAAGTGTTCAACGTGCTGAGCTTCATCTTTAGAGAAAATTAAAATATCATCCAGGAAAACTTGCACAAACTTATCCAACTAAGGTCTGAAAATGTCATTCATAGCATCCATGAAGGTCGCAGGAGCATTAGTCAGTTCAAATGGCATCACGTTGAACTCATAGTGTCCATAACGTGTGCGGAAGGCAGTCTTGTGTTCATCCCCCCCAGCAATTCTGATTTGATGATAACCACTCTCGAGATCTATCTCACTGAAGACCTTAGCACCAGACAGGGTATCAAGCAAGTCCTCAATTTTGGGTAAAGCATACTTGTTCTTTACTGTAATTCTGTTCAGAGCTCTGTAATCCACACACATGTGCATACTGCCATCCTTTTAACTAACAAATAGGATGGGTGCGCCGTAAGGTGATTAACTGGGAGATATATAACCATTTTCCTCAAGCTCTGCAATCAGTGTTTTCAACTCCTCGCTCTCCACATAAGACAAGCCATAAGTGCGTTGCCAGGGTGGTTGACTGCCAGGTAATAAATCAATCCTATGATCTACTTCCCTCTTAGGGGGTAGTCCTGGAGGCATATTAAATACATCCGTGCACTGAGCAACAATTTTTGCAGCAGTAGGGTGCTCCGGGGGGCTTACCTTTTTCTCCACCACTTCTTCAGGCTGAGGAGGTACCTCTCTTAGCAGCAGACAGAACATTGTGTCTTCCTTCTGGTTCCAGCTGTTGACGAACTCCATTGCATTCAGCAACTTGCATCCTTCTGGAAGCCTCTCATTTTCCTTCATTTGCCATCCACACAGGACAAGAGGAAGAGCATTGGTGGGTGCCAAGTGAGTCTGCCCATCACTGGCTCCTCTCACTTTAAGTGTACCTCTGCTCCAACACACTTCAGCTCAATATCTGTTAAGCCAGGACCTGCCTAGCACGAGATCATAAAGCCAGTGTTGAGTACCTCAAATGTAAGCGTTTCAATTAGAACTGCAATGCCAGAACCTAACTGGACCTCAAGAGGCTTGGTTATAACTCCTCCCGGGATACTTGAGGCATCTCCAAGGAAAATTTTTCTATTCCCTTGGGTGACAGTAGGCAGCCTTAGCCGCTTAACTAAGTCCTTATGGATAAAAGTATGTGATGCCCCTCCGTCAACAAATGCCCTCACCTTCCTACCTACAATCATGCAATGCAGTGGGATAGGGGGAACTGTCTTTTCCTGACTTTTGCATTGTTCACTGACTTAGCAAAGTTGGACATCAGGTGGAACAAGAGCATCCAGAGTGTGCACTCTCTGGAGGTCTATATTGCTGATGGTCTCCTTTATCTGGTTGTCAGGCATGCATAGTGAATCCAGTTCAGCGAGACCCATAATACTTGCTACGAGGGCAGCTAGTGACGACTCACTATCTCTAGCATCCTCACAGTCAGTAGACTGGATTACTGACCGTTGTTGTTTTATAAAGGCTGGTCTTTTCTCTCGACCTTCGGAAGGTGCTTGACTGGACACTGTTCTCTGTAGTGGCCCAACTGCTGACAATGGTAGCAAGTGGATTTTGATGAGGCTGGTATCGGCTTAGTCCTACCACCACCTCTTCCTTAGCCGCCTCGAGAGAAAGCACCTCTACCTCTAGACTATATAGCATTATACTCATACTCATATTCATCACCCTGATCATCCTCAGCTTGGTCTCCTTCAATTGCATTGTAGGCACCGTGGGGCTTATTGACCATCTTGGACACCCAAGCATTACTCTGGCGCTTGTGATTGAACTGCTGCTGATCCCAGGCATCAGCGTCCTGGATCAAGTCAGCCAGTTTCTCATACTTCTTCTCAGCAAAATGACCAGAGACTTCGGATTTCAAGCCATACCTGAAGTATGCTATCCTATACCGTTCTGGCAAGTCTGGCTATTTCATCATGTTCTCCTGGAACTTTTGAGCAAACTTAGCAACTGAAGTGGTCTGCTTCAGTGTCAGGGAGATCATTGCATAGATAGCTTTCTCCTGCTGGTTGATGACATCAAACTTCTCATGCAACTTCTCGACAAACTCTTCCCACGTAGGGTCACCGAGTTGCTAAGCCTTACGCTCTCCTTTCCAGTATAGCCACCAGTCTGCGGCACTGCCTTTTAGTAGCGCTCCGGTGTGCCTGACCTTCTCGTAATCTTGCAGTTCTGGGTAGTTCTCCAGCCACTGCTCAACATCCGCGAGAAACTTGATCAGGTAATATTTTTTGTTTCCCTCAGGATCATAGTCCTGGGGAGGTTTTGGCTTGGGCTTACTAGGCCCTCTGCCACCACCACCAGTGGTTTGAGACCCCAGTTGGTCTCTGTCCCGCAGTAGAGGCATTATGATTCTTTTGTCCTCTTGTTGGGACTAATACATGGTCGCCATTTGCGACTGCATTTGAACGAACAATGCTCCCAAGTCTACACTCTGCGGTGGAAGTGTAGCAAATACAGCAGCAGTAGTGGCTTCTACTCGCTGAGTAGTGTCCTCAACAGTCCCTCTCGCTCCTGAGCAGCAATTCCTGCCGCATTCAGCCGGTCACGTATTTGACCTAGGGGTACATTGAGTTGTACAGCAGGAGGTGGGTTTTGTACATTGGCCCTTGATGCCATAAGTTTTTCAAGAGTGCGCTCGTCAGCTGGCTGTTCTTCCCTCCTTTCTGTATCTTCAGCGGCCTTTGCTCATTGTTCAGCTTCTAATGTGGCTCTCTCCTCCTCAGCTTGCTGTGCTGTGACTAGGGCAATAGCAGCAACCTCGTGTGCAGCCTCTCTAGCTGCAGTATCTGCCACTGCTTCAGAATAGGTACAGGTTCCCGCTACATGGCTTTCCGCCTGGTTCTGGACATTCTCGTTATCCTGGTTCTCCATGTCTCGGGAGTTTCTAGTTTGAGGCCTTGTCCTTACCATACAAAGAAGACTGTGATAACTGCTCCGATACCACTGAAATGAATCGACTTACCAAATAGGCAATTAGCAATTAATGAAGAACTTTATATCAGCAAGTAATCTTTATGGTATTTTTTGTTGATTGATTGAACAACAAAAGACAACACACTAGCAGCGAATAATAGTCGTAAGTCAAATGCAAGTAAAGTAGCATCAATAATGCAATCAGTAAACTCATACATAAGCAAGATTAGAAGTCAGTGCGTATCAATAGCTTCTCGCCTTGCATTCAGATCTCTCTCAGTAAGTTGTACAGAGAGTTGGCCTCGTTTCCGAATGCCGATCTTGAGAGCAATGCCTAGCATATGTACAAGGAATGAGTTTACTGTTCAACGGTCAGTGCGATGGCACCGCCTACCCGGGAGTTAACCACGTTGGTAGGACCTCGGTTAACCAAATCCACCGCCATCTCCCATCATCCCGAATCGCCATCCATCATAGGGATGTCATCTGGCCATTCATCCAGCATACCACACTTAGATGCATATCGAGGCAGTTTGCTGCTACCAAGTACGAAAGTCAGCTGCCTGTCAAAGAATGTGTCAGCAAGTTGACTTAAGTTGTCTTCAGCCTGCTGCTTCCGACTGAGTCCTTTAACTGATAATTATAAAGTCCAGCAGACTCAATACTACATATAGTTCAGTAGGCTGAACTTAATTAAGTATTATATTTAAATGAATATTATATCTACTAATATACTGATTTATTACAGGCCTCCATTGACACGCCGTGCTCCGCGAAGGAGACGGCTGGTATTCAGTGTAGTGCCAGCGAGATGACTTTAGCGCTGAGCTGCACCGTGGTCATCGGCGAGGTAAGTGCGCGTGGTGCCCTCTCGCTGCGCAGGCTGCAGACGACCCTGCTGGTGTCAGCAGGACAACGCAGGCCAGAGGTGCTGCACGAGCCTGTGCTGGCTGCACTGGCGAGAGTGACCGTCCGTTGAGAGGCGTGTCTGCGGCGCGAGATAGCGAGTCCGCGCGGGCTTGCGGCCTGCCATCTGGCAGCCTCTCAGGGAGGAAGCCGCCGCTGTTGGAAATTGCTAGTGCGACGTGCGCAGAGCTGGCAGGAGCATGTGCGCAGACGTCTGCAGCGTTGGCTGCAAGAGCTCCGTCGGAAGGCGGGCGTGTGTTGGGTTGCAACATCCCTGTGGCGCCAGGTGAC
The DNA here is from genome assembly GCA_009602735.1 of Mesotaenium endlicherianum. Classification (NCBI taxonomy): domain Eukaryota; kingdom Viridiplantae; phylum Streptophyta; class Zygnematophyceae; order Zygnematales; family Mesotaeniaceae; genus Mesotaenium; species Mesotaenium endlicherianum. The sequence goes on from WELA01002483.1 coordinate 128,246, forward strand.
AGTCTCTGGGGCTGCCTTGTGTCAGCGCTGCAAATGTGTGCGGAGGCTGCGCGGACGCCATCTGTCGGAGCTGGAGCGTCGGTCGGCGGGACGCGTGCGAAGAGGGCTCCGCACGCGTCGTAGCTGTCGGCGGCGACTAGGCCACGGAGTCTGGCGATCTCCGCGTTGGCCTCCACGAGGGCGTCGCTGACATTGTCAAAGCTGCAGTAGTCGGCTCCACGGGTCAGCGCATTGTCCATGGTGGCCGTGGCTGCCGTCATCGAGGGGCGTCCACCCGTGCGAGGGTTACGCATGCCTCGCTGTCCTACTGCTAACGGCGCGGGGCCGCCACGAGCGCGTCCGTTCTCGACGTCGCGCTTCTTCAGCAGGCATACAATCTGCAGGTGACCGGCCTTGCCTCAGTAGGTACAATTACCGAACTCGCCATTCTGCGCGATTGTGCAGTTCTGGCGAGAGTGGCCCGTCTTCCCGCAAGACCAACAGGGGTCGCTCGTCGTGGCGGCCATGGAAATGCGGCCAAGCGTAGCTCCGCGCTGCTGAGTCTGCTGGGGCAGCTGAGAGCGCTGGGGCTGCTGCTGCTGCTGGGGCTGGCGAGCCGAAGCTGGGCGCATCGTGGAAGGTGGCAGCACCAAGGACTCCTTGCGTAAGTCTGTAGATGCGAGGCCCACACGGTCGCTAATGTTGCTTCGTGCGGCAGCCAAGCTCTGGTTCTCAACTGAGAGGTAAGCGTCCTCCAGTGAGTACTCGGAGCTAATGTGATAGATGAGGGGGGCCATGGCCCTCTCCCTCAATTGTGGCCACGGCAGGCAAAAAGATCTCTGCTGCCTCACGATCGGTGACAATGCCAACGTCTCGGCAAAGGTGCGTCAAGCGGCGGTACATTATGCGGATCGTCTCGTTCTTGCGGCGATAGAAGTGGTGCATCTCGTACACCTTCTCTTTGGTTGCGGCCTGGAACTCCTTTTGGAGGACGTCCCAGAAGGCCTTGACCGGATCTGCGAGGGGGGTCTCCACTAGGGGTTCTCCCACAAGCTCTGTGCGTGCGTAGATCTCGTCACCCTTCTCGCGGAAGGTGTCACGGGCCTCGTAGAGGAGATAGCGCATGAGCGTATAGAACACGTCACGTTTAGTGAGCGCGGGATTCTTAAGGCGATCACGAACTCAGCCTCGAACTCTGAGATTGTGTCGTCCAGATCACAGGTTCCTGGTCTGCCGTTGAAGCGGAAGAGGGAGGACCTGTCAGTCTTGACCTCTTGGTCACCTGCCATGGGATACCAAGAATCATGGTGAGCCCACTGGGAAGTTGGCTCAGGGACAATCACAGGAAGTACGAGTGCTGGCTGCTCCCCTTCAGAGGGTTCAGTGACACTACTGAGATCGGAATTTGAGTCTTCTCCACTAACCCTTTCGTAGTAGGGCCGGTAAGAAAGCCCACTATGGGTAGGCATACGCTAAAGATTCTAATTGCTTGTAGGCAAAGAGAGACCTTTTTAGAAGTAAGGAGCGTGTACTCTCCATAGTGAGCACCTGTAGTGATTTGAATTATTATACATTAGTTTGCATATATTTTAATGTTTTCAAATATATTTGAAGTCGTATGGTGTGGAGTCAAGTGTGAATAGGTACTCTAGTAACTTGGTTCATGTCCTTTGAACCTTCCAAGGCATTTTCGAAGTTAGAGGAAAGACCTAGAAGAACTCCATGTGGCAAAAGTCAGATGTGCCATTTTTAGGTCAAAAGGACATGTGTACATTATTCTAGAAAGAGGTGGCAAGTTTTGGGATGTGTTGGGTGCCAACACATCAACATACACCTTCCTAGAAATTACTTATGTAGCAAGTATATAAACAAGAGCTAGAACATAGAAAGACATTCCAGAATCACTCTTGTACTTGCCAAAATCCAGAAATATATTAACTTTCAAGAAGCCATCTCTCTTTCAAGAAGCTACCACTTGTGTTCAAAGATCCTTGTCTTGAATAGATAAAGTATTCTGTTTTACTAAGTACTTTATCTATCTGTTTCACTACAGTGGTATCGGAGCTAGGCACTTTGGTAGCACAAGAAGATGGCCGATCCTCAAGACCAACAGCAAGCTTTCGAAGGAAGCCCTTCCTCTCCAAGACACCCTCCTCCAGCGCCGATGGGAGAGCCCACTCAAGAAAATCTGCAACAACAAGAAGCACCACAAGGAGGAGCACACCCTCCTCCAGCGTCGATGGGAGAGCCTACTCAAGGAAATCTGCAACAACAAGAAGCACCACAAGGAGGAGCACCGTCAAATCCCGTGGCAGCCGCTATAGCAAAGTTGACCCCACCACAAGGAGTTCCCGCAAATGAGTGGGCAGCCTTCCTAATGACCGTCCACAACCAAGTGGGCTTGGCCACCTATGAAGCAACCGTGCAAGCGTCAAGAGAAGCTATGGCTGCCATGGTTGCCCCTATTGCGAGCAATGCTCAAAATCCAGCCCCGGCTCAAGCGCCTCCACAAGAGCCAACGAGAGCAAGGAAACTCATCAAGCCCGGCAAACCCGACACTTTCAACCCCGGGAAAGGTGCCAACCTGAATTTATGGCTCTACCAAGTGGAGACGTACCTCGCGTTCCTTGAAGTACCCGAGGAGGACTACGTTCCCTTTGCCGTTACCTTACTTAGAGGAGCAGCAACATCATGGTGGCGTAACTATCAAGCGGCTATATATCAAGCTATGGCGCACCCCATGCTCGGCCAAGAGCCCCCACCATCATATGCAAGATGGGCAGATTTTCGTGAGGCCCTCAAGAAGCAATTCATGCCCATCAATGCGGAGAAGATTGCCCGAGGAAAGCTCCACCATCTCAAGCAAACGACGTCCGTTCAAGAGTATACATCCAGATTTCACGCCCTCACTCTTGAGATCCCCAACATGTCTCTCGAGGAGAAGATTGACCGTTACATCTTTGGCCTCAAACCCAAGGTGGCAAAGGAAGTGGAGTTACGCGACTTGACGGACTTCTCAAAGATCATTGAAGTGGCCCAAAAGGTGGATACCTTGGATTTCAAGCACTCCGTGCCTTCATCTTCACGGGTACCGACGACGCGGGTGTACGCAGCCCCTTCCACATCCGAATCTGGACCCACACCCATGGAAATCGGAGTTATTAAAAGGGACCCCGCGGCTGCCCGGAAGAGTGGAAGACCCTCCAATGACACTTATGATGCAAGAAACCAGCAAGGAGTGAAAGCAAGACTCTCCCCGGCTGAAAAAGAAGCTCTCATGACGGCTGGACTATGCTTCTATTGCAAGGAAAAGGGCCATCGTGCACTTTCATGCCCCAAAAAGTTGTCAAAAAACGGACAGCGCCGGTAGGCCAGGAGCCTACCACCCCAAGACCCACTTCACGAGAAGGCAACACGCCAAGTGAGGTGGAGACCCCCGTTGAAGACGACGTTCCAGCCCCAATGAGTTTGAGAGGTTACCTTGGAGGAGAGAAGGTCCACATCTTGGTGGATAGCGGAGCTCAAGGCAACTTCATTGCTGCAGATTTTGCCACCAAGCACGGTATTACTATGCGAACTCTTGACCACGACGAGGAGATTATGATGCCCGATGGATTCTCCTATACTACCCCTTCCAAGAAGACGTACCCCTTGGCACTCTCTATCAAGTCCTTCAAGGATAGAGTAGTGTTCTCCCCCATGCAATTGGGCAAGTACGACGTCATCCTAGGGACGCCTTGGTTGACCAAGCACAACCCCCAAGTTGATTGGAGGACCGGTACTATCAAGATCAAGAATGACATCACTTCAAGAATCTGTATTTTGCGCGCAATCCAGAATATCCAGACCCAAGACATCCAGAAGCCGGCACACGAGATACTATTGTCCGCCCTCCAACTCAAGAGACTTGTGAGGAAGGGACACGAGCTTCTTTTGGCCTTGATCACGCCAAAAGACATCAAGAAAGACATCGAGAGTCAAGAAGGCAGCCCCGTTCCCAAGGAGATACAAGAAGTCTTTGAGGACTACAAAGAAGTGTTCTCCCCGGAATTGCCCAAGGGCCTACCCCCCAAAAGATTCGTAGACCACAAGATAGAGTTGGAGCCCGGAAGCAAGCCCATCTCTCGGCCTACGTTCAAAATGTCATACACGGAGCTAGACGAAGTCAAGAAGCAAATCAAGGAGCTACTGGAGCATGGCTTCATTCGACCTAGCAAGTCGCCATTTGGAGCCCCGGTGCTATTTGTCAAGAAGAAAGATGGTACCTTGAGGATGTGTGTGGACTATCGCGCCCTCAACAAGATCACCATCAAGAATCGATACCCGCTGCCGCGCATGGATGAGCTCATGGACCGGCTGGTTGGAGCCAAGTACTTCACGAAGATTGACTTACGGAGCGGCTACCACCAGATTCGCATCGCAGAACCGGACATAGAGAAGACGGCATTCAGGACAAGATATGGACATTTTGAGTTCATGGTCCTGCCATTTGGACTCACCAACGCGCCAGCAACTTTCATGACTATGATGAACACCATATTTCAGCCCATGTTGGACAGATTTGTGGTGGTATTCATCGATGACATCCTTATCTACAGCAAGACCCTTGAAGAGCATGCGAGACACTTGAAAGAAGTCCTTGAAGTATTGAAGCAAAACAAGCTGTTTGCGAAGGAGTCAAAATGCGAGTTTGCCAAACAAGAAGTGGAGTTCCTAGGTCTCCACGTGACTGCTGATGGCATCAAGATAGACCCCAAGAAGACCACGGTGGTGGAGGAATGGCCAACCCCCACGACCAAGAAAGAACTCCAGTCATTCTTGGGATTTGCCAATTGGTACAGAAAATTCATCCAAGGCTTCTCGCACATAGCAGCCCCCCTGACAGATCTACTCAAGAAGGACAGGCTATATACATGGACCGAGAAAGAGGAAGAGGCATTTCAAGAGTTAAAGCGAAGATTGACCACATCCCCGGTGCTCACACTCCCAAGTCCAAACCCAGATTGGCCCTTCCACGTCATCACCGATGCATCTTCCTATGCAATAGGAGCAATCCTGCTTCAAGACCAAGGCAAGGGACTGCAGCCCATCGCCTACGAGTCAAGGAAGCTAAATCCAGCCGAGCAAAATTATACAACCACGGAGCGAGAGGCATTGGCGATTGTACATGCCTTGAAGGTTTGGCGCTGCTACGTTGAAGGACGCAAAGTACTGGTCACCACGGACCACGAGGCGTTAAAGCACCTCCAAACGCAGCCGTATCTCTCAAGGAGACAAGCAAGATGGAGCGGATACTTGCAACAATACAACATCACGATTCAGTACCAGCCCGGCAAGACAAACCCGGCTGACCCCCTCTCAAGACTGCAATTAAATGCAGTGATGGTATCCCTGAAGACAGATCTGGAAGCTCGATTTTCAGCCGCCTATGAAAGAGACCCTTACTACAAGAACGGAGAAGCAGCCTTGGACCCATGCAAGAAGCAAGAAGGCAATTATTGGGTGAGGCAAGATACGGGCCAGAGATGTGTTCCTAATGACTTAGACCTCCGGCTCTTGCTTCTACGAGAAGCACACGACAACCCTCTTGGAGGACACTTTGGAATCCTAAGGACCACGGGCGTTCTAGCTAGGACTTATTGTTGGCCAGGCATGTCTAAGCAAGTCAAGGAGTACTGCAGGAGCTGTGACACATGCCAAAGAATCAAGCCATCATCGCAAAAGGCGGGAGGACTCCTCCAACCACTACCAATCCCCGAAAGACAATGGACGGACATCTCAATGGACCTTATCGTGGACTTGCCCGTGACACCTCGAGGCCATAATGCAATACTCACGGTGGTGGACAGACTTACCAAGATGGCTCATTTTATTCCCACGACGACTAAGGCTACAGCACCACAACTTGCAAGACTCATCTTTGACAACATCTTCCGACTCCATGGACTACCATCAAGAATTGTGTCAGATAGAGATCCAAGATTCACAAGCCATTTCTGGAAAAATCTCTTCAAGAACTTGGGTACATCGCTGGATATGTCTACTGCCTACCACCCACAATCAGATGGGCAAACCGAGCGTATGAATCGTACCCTAAAGACCTCTCTAAAGGCCTACGTGTCTACCCTCGAGCAAGACTGGGACATGTACTTGACCCCCCTCGAGTTTGCCTACAACAACACTACGCAGGCCTCTACCCAAGAGTCCCCATTCTTCCTCAACTATGGCTTCCATCCGACCACGCCACTGAGCTTCACGGCTGGCCATGATGAAGTACCTGCAGCCACAGATTTTATGGAGACATTAGAAGCAGCCCTTACAGCAGCGAAGAAAGCTCTACAACACGCGCAAGATGCTCAAGCAAGAGTGGCGAACAGATCCAGAAGAGAAATTACGTACAGAGTGGGTGACAACGTGTTACTATCATCCAAGAACATTTCCCTGAACAACAGGCCTGCCGGCAGCAAGTTCTCTCCCAAGTATTTGGGACCCTTCAAGATTATCCAGCAAGTCAACCCCGTTGCTTTCAAGCTAGAACTTCCCCAGACTATGCACATCGACCCCGTATTCCACGCTTCCCTCTTCAAGCCATATGTGCAACCCGACAACAAGTTCCCAGGACGTGTGACAACCCCACCAGCCCCAACAATAGTGGATGATCATTTGGAGTACGAAGTGGAAGACATAGTGGCTATGAGAAATTTCAGGAGACAGCAGCAATACTTGATCAAGTGGAAAGGATATCCAGATTCGGAGAATAGTTGGGTGGCGGCGCACTACCTTGACAAAGTTCAGAGAAAGTTGAAGCGCTTCCATGCCGCCAACCCCCATCTTGGACCAGCCCCAAGTCTCTCTACTAGAAGCCCGAAGACTTCAGGGAGGCAGCCTGCCACCATCAAGAAGCAGCAGAAGACCCCTTGGAGGCAGCCTGCAAGAACAAGAAAGAGGAAAAATTGACATTAGACACTCTTCTCTTCTCGCAGTTTCTGGACAGAAAACTAAAACTGCTACTGGTAATAGGTCTCTGCATAATAAATTCTGAAAATTTACCTGGCTGTAGTCCATGAGTAGCCGGTCATTTAGAGTCCAAGTTTGCTCAATTTGGAGCACTGGTGAGAGAGATATGATGCTCTAAGTAGAAGGGGGTCAGGCTGCTGGCATTGTTAGGACAGAATATGCCTTCTGACATTGTGCCTTCCCCTGAACTTGGAATGCTCTGAAACTCAAGACTCTGGTAGAACATCTTACAGCGCCCAGTTTGAGACTTAGTTTGCAGAATTTGGAGAAGTATAGAAGGACTTATGATTTTCAGAAGTTTCTGCACAGATTTGGAGGAGTGCCTACTCTCTCAGCTCTCAACGACACTCCAGAAATGAGAATGCTCTCAAATTTGGTGACCCGGTAGAGTTCTCCGACGCGGTCCGTCTGGCACTCGAATTTTCAGATTTGGAGCAGTTCTGTGGCCGCTATGAATTTTTGAGTTCGTGGCAGATTCTGGGCCAACTTGTACAATTTTCTTTATCATTAAGGAGTAGGCTAGCCAATAAGGTCACACCACCTACGACCTTGCCTAGTCTACCTTACATGTGTAGCACCTGACTTGGCGCCTTTGACTAGTCCTCTTCACATGTGTGGCATCTGACTTGAAACTGTTGACTAGTTTGCTCCACATGTGTAAGACCTGACTTGACGCGCCGAGACGTCGCTTTTTCTATTGGGGGGGTGATGTAGTGATTTGAGTTATTATATATTAGTTTGCATATATTTTAATGTTTTCAAATATATTTGGAGTAGTATTGTGTGGAGTCAAGTGTGAATAGGTACTCTAGTAACTTGGTTCATGTCCTTTGAACCTTCCAAGGCATTTTCGAAGTTAGAGGAAAGACCTAGAAGAACTCCATGTGGCAAAAGTCAGATGTGCCATTTTTAGGTCAAAAGGACATGTGTACATTATTCTAGAAAGAGGTGGCAAGTTTTGGGATGTGTTGGGTGCCAACACATCAACATACACCTTCCTAGAAATTACTTATGTAGCAAGTATATAAACAAGAGCTAGAACATAGAAAGACATTCCAGAATCACTCTTGTACTTGCCAAAATCCAGAAATATATTAACTTTCAAGAAGCCATCTCTCTTTCAAGAAGCTACCACTTGTGTTCAAAGATCCTTGTCTTGAATAGATAAAGTATTTTGTTTTACTAAGTACTTTATCTATCTGTTTCACTACAGCACCTCAAGACTGTAATCTGGTAGGAAAGCAACTAATGAAGTCTGGCCCAAAAGATCACTGGAAGCACATCATGATCTTTAAGAGTAGTCCTATGGCAGGGTTTAAGTTGTGACTTTGCTCACCACTTGTGAAGTTCTTCAAGTGACTGGAAGCCAGGAGGGCTTGCTCTTCACAAGAGAGAGCCTGAGTGGTCACGAAAACACAAGAGATAAAAGTGTAAGCTTTACTGATAATCTCTATGACTTATAACTGGCATAATGGGACTTCTAAAATGATGTTCCTCTAGTGACATTTCTAGTACTTATACTCTTGGAAACCCGGCGTCATATGCGGCGGATCCGATGTATGTAGTTACTCTAGGAGGCTCTCCTATGTCCACTAATGTGAACGAGGCATGTACTAGCAGTCCTATAGGCTAAGCATAACTGAAACCAATCAAAGCAAAGCACGTAGAATATGCTATGTGTCTCTTATTGGTGGAGCTTACCTTGGGTGATTCTCCCTAGATAGCGCCTCAAAAGTGAATCTGAAACTTGAGGAAGCTTCCTCTAGGAGTAGGTGATGCAGTCACCAAGTTATAGCCTCAATGATGCGCTTATATTATGGAAATGCGGGACTTATATAGGCTAAGGACTTGCGGATTTGTGCGCAGTAAGCTAAGCGTCCTTGGGGTCACAAATGGTCAACAATGTCACCTTTGGGTACATTGAGTCACAAGCTGGCCATTTGGTGTGTTTCCGCTAGGGACCGAAAGGGGTGCGGACTAGATCGCGCCTATCTCGCTTGATAGTTAACCACACGACGCGAAACTGGTGCCATTCAGAAGATGCTTCGACGCGCTACACTTTGGTGACTTGGAAATCTAGATTAGATCAACATATGGATGCGTAAAGTCAATGCAAATTTGATCTTCCTAGGTTGATGGTTCACACATGAGGAACTTGGTTTTGCACGACTCAATAAATCATGACAAATCTCAAAATTGTCATTAACACTAGGTTTACTGCTTGTGGAACCAATACTGACACCACTGGAAGCTGTTTGTGAATGATCATACTAAAATCAATACTAATGTGGTGCAAGCAAGCCATACATGTCCACATGCACATTTGAATAAGTTTTCTGCCAATCTAATAATTCCGATTTTAGCGCCGGTATTTATGGCACTTTTGGTACTTTTAGTGGGACTGCACGCGCGCGAGGAAAAAGTACATTCCTTTCCGCCGCAATATCCAAAAAAATACAGCAAACCGGGGCCTCTTGATTTTTCCTAGCCTACCCTATGATGTGTAGAGTGCATTGCACTTCACAGATCTGCAATTCATTCACTAAAAACACAACAGCAGCCTCTCAAACTTTGGTGTCAAAAAAGACACCAGGTTTTTCTTGGATGGTTCCACAACTTTAGGAGCAAGGTGTCGAAGCATAAAAGTTATTTTTGACATATCTCTAAAAATACTTTATGCATTTCAAAGACTCTTGTTTTGTTATGTTCACCTATTACTAAGCAAGCACATTGCACCAATAAAGCCTCAAAAATGTGCATATAAAAAATTAGAGCATATGACGCAAAAGCCCCGAGACTCGAGGCGTCGCAAGATGGAATCTATACATCCTACTACTCATAAAAACAATTGTGTCTTTAGTCTTTCTGAACTCCTAACTACTGCTAGGCCAAGAAGACTTTAGGGAGCTTGAATGGAGGAACATCTACATGTATGATGTTCCTAGTGGTGTGAAATATCTCAAAACATGTATCAAAACACATGTGCACGTTGCACGGTCGACACATGAACTGGCACCTAGCCTTCCTTTTTGCTGCTCCCTGATAGAACTTCTTAGACATGCAAATGACACAATTAGCCCTCACTCCTTTTCTATACTGTTTCTCCTTCCTGCAGCTTGGTACATCCAGAGCAGGTCCCTTATCCTTAGCAGGCCTTCCCCTCTTTCTAACCGGCTCTATATGTTCTTCCTCCTCCTCATTTGCTACTTCAAACTCCTCATCTGATAGCTCTGGTGACCCTCTGTCCTCTACGACAGTCTCTTCTTTTTCTATAGTAAATTTTGTTCTCATCTGAGGAGGACTATGAACTGTAGGGTTTAGCAAATTAGGGCTAGATTCAACCCGGATCCTGACAACTCCCTCATATGGCTTCACCCACTCTATTTCGGGTACTTTAGGAATGTGCTGCAGTATGAACGAACGCTTCCATGTCTTATACTCCCCATCATACGCAAAGTATATCTTATACTTACTTTCCTTGTGCTTAGTGACCTCTTCTTCAAGCTCTCCGATCAGATAGAACTGCTCAAACTCCAATCCAAGCTCTTGTTGTGCCCATACTTCCCCCCAAATTTTGCTAGGAGGAAGTATTCTTGTGCCTACCCCTACCACAACACCACTAGACGAAGATGCAATGGCAGCCATGGCTGTTAGAGGGCGCAAAAGAGAAATATAGAGAGCTTTCAAGTGAGAAAATATCGACCTAATCTATTCGATTTTGTCACTACTTCTTGGCCGGGAAAGTCGTACAACTTTGTCAGTACTCGTCCGTTCGCTCTGAAACTATTTTCCCGGACGAGTTCGGGTGTTTGTGGTTCCAGTCATACAAGTCTCATTTCTAATTTAAAAAAAGGATAGAAATATGTGGTGCAATATAGGCCTCCGGTGGTGCTTTTTTTGGTTCTGGGTCCACATTTGGCACCATCGTCTACCTAGTGTTAATCAATTAAGTGGTTCTGGCCACCGTACATTGGCTTTGAATACATATTACCACCTATTTCCATTCTCCAAAACTTTTGGCTTAAGCTCACTTCAATTGAGGTTGATTCAGGTCGTGCTTGAATAAAACAAGTCACAGGCACGTGCAATGCCCACTGCAATCCATTGTGGCAATCGTGGGGTGGTAGCAGGTGATAGTGGGTGCCAGGTGGGGCTGCACCTACCTTTGAAATTCGGGCGTAAACATGCGACCATTGTTTTATTGTGCGAATGAATTCATTTTTCCAAGTTACTCCAACTTTTTATATCCCTTTGGGTTGCATTGAAAACCAATGACACGGTGTATTTACGCCTCAAGTTGTGGTCTAGAAAAACAAATTAAAAATCTTCAGAAGTCGCAACTAATTTCCATCACGTGGTAGCAATTTGTCATAATGTGTTGTGCCACGCTGTGCCAACTGGTGCATATCCGACTGTCATGGATGGTAGTGGATCATGTTAGAGCGAGCGGAAGTATGCTTTAACACTAGATGGCCCAACGAAATGTATGCTCTTTGACCCAACAACTACCTACACTAAAACTTTTTCTCAAAGCTCAATACTGATCCAAACGACTTGTCTCTCAAAGATTCTAGAAGGTCATATCACAATCTAGGTAACTATGCTTTTTTTCTCAGGAAATTTATTTTGCCCGAAAAACTTCAAAATTTGTTACCAAGAAACAATCGACAAAATTGCATATTTTGAGTGACTACCACACCCGATTGACTTAATTCCAGAGATTCTGATTTCTGCCACAGTTGCCTATATGGGTAAGGGATGTGCTTACGTAATTTCAGACTTATAACTCTAATATCTTAGGAGTTGAGCATTTGGGAAGTGGGGGTCTTATTTGGCCCCCTACTTTTTGCATGGTCTAACAAGAGATGTATTGTCAGCTTCACAAAACACACCCTATCATACAAGAACTTCCACTATAAAATTTGAGAGTATGTTATATAAGATGGCAATGTTTCTGAAAGAAAAAAAAATTTATTTAGTTAGTTAGAAAATGAATTAAATAAGTCATTTTAGCATATTTCAGCAAAAAAAAACATATCTATTTCAGGAAGGCTAAGCATAATCATACTATTGCTTTATAGATATAGCAAGAAAAAAATGAAATTGTTATAGCAGAAAATAGCAGTCTAGTAAAATCGACGAAAAGTATACGTTATTGCCTACGTCGTTCCCTGATCCCTGACCTCCTTTTTATCTCCAACATCAAGTTGGTGTATTTGCCTCACTGTATGATACCTCTGAAAGCGCTTAGAAGGGCAATAAAATACACTACAAGGCTCACACATGAAGTGAACCTTAGGAGCTCCTAAGCAAGATGCACTATACTCAAAAGTGCCAGTTGTACACACTACGCATCGCTTCCTGTCCTTCACCTTTGCAGGAAAATGCCTGTGAGTCCACCTAGCACCTACAGCAGCTGGGGTTGGGGCAGTCTGGGTCACCATCTTGGTAGGGCCTTCATCATGGGGATGGCTGAAGTTCCACATGGCATCCATGATCTCCAAATAATTGTCAAACCTGTCTTCGTCGAGATGTGCTATCTTGTACAAGATGAACACATTAGCAAGCAGGCCATCAAAGATTCCCCCAATAGGCCTTATGCCACCACTTCCTATTCACCAATACTTCTCAGTGCTATAGTTTCTAGCTTGACACATGGCATCAAATTGATCAACTGCATCCTTGTACAAGTTATAGTGTTCTACCAACACAGGAGCTGGTAGTGACACTCTTTCCTTTCTAACACGTCTAATCTAAGTCTTAGGAGCCAGCCCCTTTGCTGTAGATAGAAATGCAAAAGACCTCTCATCATTCCATATGCATGCAACCATAGAGGGATGCTCATTATACGCAGCTATAGAGCGGCCTGGAGGGTGAGAATCAAGCTTCATCCACAACGTGCCAGCAAGATAGTCCTTTCTATTTGTGACAGCTGTCCCTGTGGCTGCATGTCCCATCTTAGCTAGTAGTGCAAATAGATGAGGTGAGGTGAAGCCTCTATCCACGATCGAGCTGAAAAAGGTACCCACAAGTAGAATACTCACTAGGTCCAGTACAACTTGTGTCTTTTGACCAGGAAATTTGATTATGTCGTAGATTATGAATGCATAACAAAAGTAAATAATGGCATCACAGATTGTGAACACTTCTATGCCATACTTGTAAGGTTTGGAAGGGTTGTACACTCTAATGGAGCATTGTCTATATCTATTTGGAATTGTTCTTTCATCCACAGTCAGATTCAGTCTAGGGCTGTAGTACTGTACAAGTGTTTTGTGGCAAAGATCTGTGGAAGGCTACAGTTGTTACAATTTAGAGTCTCTAGAGTCTCTAAGGAAGTAGTCTCTGTTCTTATTGTCCTTGACATGAAAGTATCTTCTAATATCATTGAACTCGTTCCTACTCATGAACCTACCAAAAATAGGGAGAGTAAGAGGGCCCTTCACACTTTTCTGCCAGTATTTACCAAGACTTGGCAATGCATGCAGTCCCATAGCCAAGCACATGCCATGGAATATCACTATCTTTGTGCAAGTAACAGGCAGCCAACCTTTGGCACTACTCAGAGTGGCATATCTACTGGTCTCAACAGCTAGCTGCTCAAAGAACCAAATAGACATGAGTAAACAAAACACTCCGAATGGAGAGAGAGCTCGGAATCTTCGGTCAGACATGCCAATAAGGCCGTGGTGATTGCTCTTACTGAGTTGCAGCAGCTCCTCATCATAAGAATGTGCAGCAGCTGCTGGCTGCCAGTCCCACACTTCTTCCTCCTGGGCCTCTTCCACCTCATCCTCCATTTCCACCATGCTGACAGCAACTGGAACATCGTCATCTTCTTCCTCCTCAAAAGAACCCTCTCCAGGCTGATCACTGCTGGCATCAGAGTCTGAATCTAGTGCTACACCTTTGCCCTTCTCACTCCTGCTAGCCTATTCGGTCTTAGTTATAAATTTTCTCCTGAAGCAGGAGCAGTGTTGTTCCTACTTCCAGATGGCCTGGCTGTGCTTCTAGGGCCCTCGAATTTAGTAGCCTGGTTGTCATCTAAGCTCAGGGAAGTGAGCTCTTCCTCCTCATGTATCTCAGTGTCAAGAATAGCTGTTTGAGACTCTCGAAATAAGGCCTGAGAGTCAGAGAATCCGGCAAGGTCTCTTCATGAATTCGCTTGTAAACACCTACACTAACCTTCTCAAAGCCCACGGTAAAATCTCTTAGGTTCGCCACGAGAAAAGATTTCAAATACTTGGGTCTAGTCTTGCCATAAGGAAAAAAAAGAGTGTAACTATCCTCCTGTCCTTTCTTTGGCTCACACTTCTTTTTCACATCTCCGCCTAAGAAAATGCCCTCACAATTGTCCTTAAATGGTCATCCGCCCATGTCCGGCCAAAGAACACGGCCGGTACTAAGATCATGCACCCTAGTAAGACGTCGCGAGAGCCGACGTCGTCAGCCATAGCAGAAATGCAAAAGACACACAAAAAGAAGGAGCTATTTTGGGTTGAACAGAGCTCCTTTTGTTCGAAGAATTTTTTTTTTGCTATTTACAAAAAACGAAATGAATTGCCTTTCCGATAGACGATTTACAAATTAATAAAGATCTTTATATCAGCGAGTAATCTTCATGGTATTTTTTGTTTAACGGACTAAACAGCAAAAGACAAACGTACTAGCAGTGGACAACACTCGCAAGTCAAATGCAAGTAAACGAGCATCAATAATGCAATCAGTAAACTCATACGTAAGCAAGGCTAGAAGACAGTGCGTATCAATGGCTTCTCGCCTTGGATTCAGATTTCTCTCAGTAAGCAGTACAAGAGAGTTGGCCTCGTTTCCAAATGCCGAACTCAAGAGCAATGCCTAGCATATGTACATGGAATGAGTTTACTGTTCAACGGCCAGTGCGATGGCACAGCCCACACGGGAGTTAACCACGATGGTAGGACCTCGGATAACCAAATCCACCGCCATCTCCTATCATCCCGAATTGCCATCCATCCGAAGGATAGCATCTGGCCATTCATCTAGCAAATCACACTTAGATGCATATCTAGGCAGTTTGCTCCTACCGAGTACGGAAGTCAGCTAGCTGTCAAAGAATGTGTCAGCAAGCTGACCTAAGTTGATTTCAGCCTGCTGCTTTCGACTGAGTCATTAATTTGATAATTATATAGAGTCCAGCAGATTGAATGTTGACTAAAGTTCAGTAAGCTGAACTTAATTAATTATTATATTTAAATGAATGTTATATCTACCAATATATTGATTCATTACAATCCCTCCAACTTAAATTGTTGTCGCCTCGACATCATTAAATTGTACAATGATCTGGTCAAGAAACTAATAGAAGTTATCTCCCATTGCCTGCCACTTGCTTCAATACTGTTGCCTAGCTGTGGGGATCACTGGTGACAGCGAACTGTCACCTCCACCCTCAGTCCACTTCCGTTGTGGTGTGCAAGCAGAGAGACCTCCAGCAAGGCTTGACTACAGGATGGTTTTGATGTTTAGGGGGGTTGTTCCTGGGGCTCCAGGGTCAGGCCTGAGATCTAGACCTAGATCTGGACAGCCCTCTAGGTCTGTCAGCTGGCTTTCTAAATAACCCTGTTTGTTCTAAAGTTGGACCTTGAGGGGAACGAAGGATTGTAGCCTGCTCTTCAACTTCCTGGGTATTAATGCCCACATAAACAGGCATTATGGTAGGATGCTAAAATACATTGGCAAGAGGCACATGTCCTTGACTGAAGGGGGTGGCTAGCAAACCTCTGGCTACTCCGCGTGTCCCTCTTCTGGTACCCCTGTCTTCTGGGGATTTTTGACTTTCTCTGCTGCCAAGAACAGTCAAATCAGCTTCTTCCCCTGCTTGGGCAAGTGGGCTGGGAGAACGAATGCGGGGTCTTGTTGCTTGCACAGTAGGAAACACATTCCATACACCTGATCTTGGCTCCCTATGAGTCCCTGCTTCTGCCTGCCCCTGGGTCTCCTAAGTACCATCTCTTGATGCTTCTCCTCCCCTCTGTTCTTCTTCCTCATTCTCCTCGTCTTCCTCCTCTGAGAGGGTAGGGGTCTCGTCCACTAAGTCATCTCGCTCCCTAGTAGACATGGAAAAATCTACTGATCGCCCTTTTTTTAGGACGAGCTGGAAGTTGCTTGGCCTTCATCCTGCTGATATCTATCCGGCCTGCATTCTTTGCCCATTTGACAAAGGCATGCTTCCCCTTAGAGAAGTAGTCTCTTCCCTTCCTCCTGTGTTCTTTGGTCTCTGCTTTCATATTACTCAGGCATCCATAAGCCTGGGGTCCCAAGGGGCAATGTGAGGTGGTAGGATGAGGTAGCCGTCCAGCCCATAGTGGAAGTCATCTGGGTGGGCCCGGTCACACTCTCGCTTCCTGTTAGTGACGGTCATCCACCTCCAGTCTGTGGGTTGCTGGTAGTACTGTGGCCCATGCTCAGCCTTTTTAGCTTACAAGGAAACTAGTGGGGGGAGAACATCTGCTGCCCTGTTTCCCTGGCCAAGTACTCCCAGTTCCTCCTCTCAACTTAATTGTAGGCTGGCAGCAGTGTCAGGTAAAATACTGCACCTTTAAAGCTATCGGTCTGCATGCTGACCATCCTAATGAGTCTTTGATTCTCCACTATGCCAGGCACTGGTACTGGCTTATCTTCCAAGTCATCTGCAAGAAATTGTGCCTGCTTTGCTGTACATCCCACCATTTTGGCATAATCTTCGTAGAGGACCACACCATTGTGTGTCTCAATGTACCTATCCAGAGCTTCAGCTCCTTGTCTCTGTAGCATTGTTTTCTGTTCCATCTTGCTGATCCTTAGGGTTGTCAGTAATGCCTTCTTCAGGTTATCAAAGGTTTGGCCACCCACCACAGCGTATCTGTAAGTGGCCGGGCTTTTCTGCTTCTCAGCTTCAGCCTTCCTCTTTCTCTCCTCCTTTGCTGCCGCCGCTTCTTCTTGTTGTTTCTCCTGTCTCTCCTCTTGAGCTTTCCTGAGATTTTTCGCCTTCTGCTCTTTCTTCCTCTGTGCTTCTTTTGCCGCCTCTTCTTGTTTGCCGACCCTTCCCTGTTCTCTCCTGGTGAGGGATGTCGCCTCCAGCTCTTTCTGATATTGCTCCATAGTCCTCTTGGCTTCTTCTGCCTTGCGCTTTCTATATTCTTTTTGTGTGGTGGGAGCCATCCTGCACATGTAACCAGGGCACAAGTTAGTAGGATCTCAATCTTTGTCACAGGAGATGCAGGAAGAGAAATAAGTTTGTTTTATTATGGTAGGCTTGTTCCCGTTCACCTTACAGAGTGGTTACTAGGAGTTAACGGAGCCGCAGTGCGATGAGAATACACGAATGAGTGTGTGTGCAGGGTGAGTTAGGTGATTTGTTGATATGCTGGTCCCTTTCTCCTTCCGAGTGGTGGGCACCCGCCAACTTAGCTTAATGTGGGCCTGGCTGTCACATCTGTCACTATGCTGACACTTTACTGTGAACAACTGTCCCTCTCTCGCACACTAACTGTCATTTACTGCCACATTTTCCCACCAACTTACCTACTGTGGCAAAGCCGGCCACCTGCAGATCGTCTGCCTGCAGAAGAAGCGCGACCTCGAGAGCGGGCGCGCTTGTGACGGATTGCGGTGTTGACTGGCCGGGCTGTGCCAGATGGGCGTCTGCCATTTGTCAGCTGGGCGGATTGTCCCTGTCTGCCACTGGCAACAGCCTGAGCGAGGAACATGCTGCTGGCGGGGGCATATAGCGCCCCACACGCGTCGTAGCCGGCGCTAGCGTCGCGAGCGTGCAGGCGGGCGATCTCAGCCTCGGCCGCTAACAGCGTGTCGCTGAGAGCGTTGTAGCTGTAGTGGTCCTCGCCAGGAGTCATCACGGCGCTGATCCTGGCCGTGGCCGCCGTCATTGCGAGCCGTCCGCCGGTGCGCGGGTTACGCGTGCCCCGCTGGGGTGTCGTGGCGGCCTATCGTGACTGGGCCATGCGCACGCACGTAAGCTGCCACCTGCGCCGGGCCTCGTGATCCTGCTTGTGAGGAGCATCGTACGCAAGCTAGTCCAAGATTGAGAGCTGCGGCAGGTACGGGTGCGGGTCGTAGTAGGCCTGCTGGCGTCGGTGGAACGGGAGGTCCACCTGGTTGGCGCTGCCGGCTAGCTCCGTGCGGTGGGCGAATTGTCAGACGCGCATTGGCTGGCGAGGCGCCAGCTGCACCCGGGCACAGAGCTGAGGGTGGAGCGGCTGCTGATTGCCAGGACGCTGGTAGCGGCGCGCCAGGTCGTTGACTGCTGGAGAGCAGCGACCGGGCCTGGAGCTGCACGCGCGGCTGCTGGTGCGGGCGCCACCTTGTTCGGAGGTGGGCCGCCAGGCCCGTCACTGGTAAAGTGGCTGCGGGGAGCCGGCGGGCGCTGGTCGTACAGCTCGTGGGAGGCGTACGTGGTGGACTGCGGACCGTCCTCCCGGTCGTTGGTCTCGTGATAGGGTGGAGTGGCTGCGCGATCGCGGCTGTCGCGATAAGGTGGAGTGGCAGCACAATTGCGGGTATCGTGGTAGGGCAGCGTGAGGGACCAACCACGTCTGGGAGGGGGCGTGAGACTGCGCTCGCCGCAGGCTGCGCCTGAGCTGCGGCGGGGTGACAGCTCGCAGTCTGCCGCGCAGGCCCTGTCCTGGCTCTGGACGTATGACCGAGCGCTGAACCCGGGTATGGCGGTCATTGTTGTGCCGGGCGCGCTGACAACTGCGCGAGCCGCAGTGGCGCGCGTGTCGGAGGTGGCAGAGGTAGCAGCGAGTAATACACAAGAATCGGATCTGTCATCTCGGACGCCCTTGCCGTATAGTTTGTGCAAGAGATTGCGGCAGGTGGCATTGGTCGAGCAGTCATGCTTGGGTCGGCATCGTGAACCTGCGCACAGAGGTAGGCGTCGTCGGACATGGCGAACGCAGGCCGGCTGAACCTTGGCGAGCCAATCGAGGAAGGGCGTCCAAACCCCGGAGGACCTGTAGGCCTGTCGAAGCCTGAGGGCCCGATCAGTGTGCTGAACCTGGGGGTCCCGTGGGCCTATGGTGGGCGCGAGCGACGGGAGTGACGGGCCGCGTCTGCGACCCAAGCGGCTCCTCGTAGGACGCCTCTGGCGCGCGCTCATACAACTTGTCGTCTGTCAGCGGGTCATAGGCCGCTTGTCGCAAGGCCTCCTCCTCCGAGGCGGTCGTGCGGCGGTCAGACTCGTCCGTGTGCATCGATAGCAAAGGTGGCTGGGACGCCATCTAGAGCTGCATGGCCACCCCAATTGGAACCTCTTGTCGCAGGCAGACGTCGGCTTGGGCGTAGGGCAAGCGGGGCCTCTCTTGCGGAGGCGGCGCTGGCGCTGGTGCGGGCGACAGGCCTGTGCTTGCAGCCGCTGTGAGGAGCTTGTGGGCCCTAGCAGCTGCGGCCACTACCGTGGCAGTGACGTCGGCTGATTGATGACATCAAACTTCTCATGCATTTTCCCGACAAACACTACCCAAGTAGGGTCACCAAGTTGCTGAGCCTTACGATCTCCTTTCCAATACAGCTACCAGTCTGCTGCACTGCCTTTCAGTAGAGCACCAGTATGCCTAACGTTCTCGTAATCATGCAGTTCTGGGTAGTTCTCCAGCCACTGCTCAACATCAGCGAGAAACTTGACCAGGTACTACTTTTTGTTTCCCTCAGGATCATGGTGCGGGGGGGGCTTTGGCTTAGGCTTACTAGGCCCTCTGCCACCACCACCAGTGGTTTGAGAACCCAGTTGGTCTCTGTCACGCAGCAATGCCATTGTGATCCTTTTGTCCTCCTGTTGGGACTGATACATGCTCGCCACTCGCGATTGCATCTGAACAAATAAGGCTCCAAGATCTACATTCTGAGGTGGTAGCCCAGCAAACGCAGCAGCAGCAACATTAGCTCAATTAGTAGCAGCTTCGGCATTCCTGATTGCTGCCGCTCCGACTATGCCCGTTGCGCTCAACCGTCTGCGAATTTGAGGGAGAGGTATGACAGTAGGCACTGCAGGAGGTTGGTTTCGGAGGTTGGCCCTTTCTGCCATCTGCTCTTCCAACGTCCTTTCATCAGGGGCCCTCCAGTTGACTGCCTCCTCTACCTCTTTGGCTCAACGCTCATCCTCAGCCAACTGGGCTACTACTGCAGCAAGAGGTGCTGCCTGCTCAGCAGCTTCTCTAGCTCCTGCATCGTGCAGCGTTTCCAAGTAGGTACGGGGTCCAAAGACGCGACTTTCGTCCTGCCCTTTTACAATGTTATCATTGTCCTCACCCTCCACTTCCCGAGAGTTGCTAGTTTGAGACCTAGTCCTTACCATACACAACTACTGTGATAACTCCTCCGATACCACTGAAATCAACTTACCAATAGACGATTAATGATTAATAGAGATCTTTATATGAGCAAGTAATCTTTATGGTATTTAGATGACAGTGCGTATCAATGGCTTCTCGCCTTGGATTCAGATATCTCTCAGTAAGCGGTACAAGAGAGTTGTCCTCGTTTCCGAATGCCGAACTCGAGAGCAATACGTAGCATATATACATGGAATGAGTTTACTGTTCAACGGAGTGCGATGGCACCGCCTACTCGGGAGTTAACCACGTCGGTAGGACCTCGGCTAACCAAATCCACAGCCATCTTCCATCATCCCGAATCGTCATCCCCCTTAACATTAGGTCTCGCAAGAAATAAACCATATATGGTCCGATAAAGCACCACCTAAGTTTCACTATATTGAAATAACCAGTGAAGCTATGACTATGTGTAATAGACCATTGGAGAGCTTACATCACAAGATGTTGCACTGGCCATGTGGCCCGCAATTTTTGGGAAGGTAAGGTGTACTTTCCGTACAAAGTGTGTACGGTAACATGAAACAAGCAAAAAGAGCCAACTTTGACTTCACACACTATGAGTTTGGGTATGAACCAGTAGTTGTTGATTTATTCTGGGGTGGGCATGTGTCTTACCTATTAAATTTTACTTCATTTTGATTAGTAGCTTTGTGCAGGCACACTCTGTACTTAGTGGACCATATGGGGTCCGGGTATTTTCTGTACTTTTTAGTGCCTCATGCAACAAAGCATCACAGTTTCATAACTTATTTTGTACACATGCAAATAGTAGTCTGTAAAGTGGAGCTTGACAGTAAGGTTTTACTTTACTTACCAAAAAACAATTTGGATATAAAATAATGAACAAAAATGATTAAAAATAAATTATAAATTATAGAATATCACAGAATCGACAATTTTGCACACATGAAGCTAAACTGTACATGAAGCACAATGTCTTTCATATATATTTTTGTTGCAACTCCTCAGCTCTATAGTCCTAATTGTTACTGCTACTTAGCCTGTAGGGGCCACTATCTACATGTGCTATGTGCTTGTTGGTATGGTACTCCTCAAAGCAAGGCGCGGGGCAAAACGCTACTCCACACGTCGCGCACCAATAGCTAGGCCTCACGTTACTCTTCTCATGGCCTAGGTCATACAGCTTGTCTGCACACTACACACCCTGGTCTAGAGCCTCCTGGAAGGTGCTCAGGGAAGTGTCTCCCAAGGAACCTGTCTATCCAGCCCGCCCCGCACTCCATCGAAAGTGCCTTCCCTCACGTGGATCATGGAAGTCTGTCATCTCCGCTACACCATCTAACATGAAGGGAAACCTGTCAAACTCAGAATGGGCCAGGTTGTAGAGGATGTAGGCATTGGCCAGGGCAGCATCAAACAGACTCCAATATAATTTGTGCCACCACTTGAAGCTGACAGCAGCACTCTCGACATAATAGTTATCCCTCAGACAGAGCTTGTCGAATTGATCGACAGCATCTTTGTGTTTGTTGTAGTGCACCACAATGTCTGGAGCAGTCTTCAAGCTCCCATCACTCTGCCTCCTCTCAACTTCATTCACCTCAAGACCAGCAGCTGTAGACAGAAAGTGCATTAGCATCTTGTCTTGCCAGACCATAGCAATCTGCCCCGGGTAGTCACCCACAAGAACCATGTAGTCTCCCTAAGTTGGTTTTTTCTGACCTCTTGGGATGGGCAATACTAAGGCACTTCCTTTACCATCTAGATTCTTAGGCATGTCTTTTCTATTTTGGCATACCTGTACCAGTTGCTACATGACCTCTTTTAGCCAGGACTTTCAAAAATGTCGGCGATGTGAAGCCTCTGTCCAGAACAAAAGAGTAAGTCTGTTTGTCTGGCACACCCCCAATCAAGTCTAATAGTGTAACAACTTGTGACCTGCCAGGCTCTTTATTAAACACTGTGAAGTCATAGCAGTAGTATCTTGTGCTATCACAGGCCACAAACAATTCTATACCAAACTTATGTGGCTTCTTTGGCATGTACACTTTCACAGGGCAAATCTATTTCTCAGGGGGAGTTCTATTGTTATGTCATGTCCAGGATTATGGTGGACTTTGAACTTCTGCCTCAATCTATCTATGATAGGCAGGCACTACCACATCCTGTAGATCCCAAAGGTCTTAGAAAATCACCCCCTACCCAAGTTTGACTTGAGGTGAAAATATCTTTTTATTTTTAGCCACCTGTTCTTGGACATGAACGTTCCAAAGGAAGGAAACATGATGGGTCCACTTGTATCAGACCTCCAATAATAAAGTATCCTAGGCAGAGGGTTCAGGGCCATGGCAAGGTAAAGACCATGCCATACAACCATCTTAGTGAGAGTTACCAGCTTCCACTCTTTGGCCTTGTTTGAGTTTGCATAAGCATTTGTCTCATTGACAAGCAATTCAAACCAGTCTATGCCAATGTACAGGCACAGCACAGCAAAGGGAGAGTATTTAAGAAATGCATTGGGATTGACACCTCTCAGTCCGGAGGTTGAAGAACCACCTGGCTGCTGCCTCCATGGATACTTCTCACCATGAACTGGAGGTCTCCCCCAAAGGTAGCAGAAATGAGTAATTTACCACCCACAACAATTTTTGGCGCATTTGAAGAAGAAGCCATGGCTCTAAGAGCTTTCTAGGGACCTCGGGTATGAATGACTTTTTCACATGAAATTTCGTGTCGAACCTGAAGTTGAACCTCACTCTTTTGACTCTAACTTTGTCGTTAATGATCGGAAGACCATTTTGCATTTTTTCGCCTAAGGTTCAAGTCTGTACGGTTCGTTTGAGCTATAGATTGTACAATTTGGTCAACTGTAGCACTCTAGAGGTCAACGCTGAAAAATAGAGATTAGCTAGACCATATATGGTCCGATGGGATGGGATACCTAGTGTTAAGGGTGTCATCTGGCCACTCATCTAGCACACCACACTTAGATGCATAGCTAGGTAGTTCGCTGCTGCCGAGTACGGCAGCCAACTGCCTGTCAAAGAATGTGACAGCAAGCTGACCCAAGTCAACAGGCTGACCTAATGGACTTCAGCCTGCTGCTTCCGGCTAAGTAATTTAATTAAGTCTTAAGTATCTAGCAAGTTTAAATGCAGCAAACTAGATATTAACTATAGTTGAGCAGGCTGAACTTATTTAACTATTATATGTAGATGAATATTATATCTATCCAATATACTGATTCATTACAGATAACGTGCCTATAGAAAATGAGCTAAGTTTAGTGATTACAAGTGTATGTCTTGTATTGTGCACCTGTGTGTTGCTCCCTACTTTCAGGTATACCACACCACCAGGGTTATTGCCCATCTAGATTAAGGACCTTTCTGGGAGAAGAAGTCTTAGGAGACACAAATAGGCGAAAATCGATGAAACTGAGCTAATCTGGTAGGAATTGTAAACAATTGTAGTGAGACCCAGTGAGATGGTGAAGACATGACATAAATGAGTTCATCATTTTGTATTTGATTTGATTTTTTTTAAAAAGAAAGTAATTGTTCTTTTTGCCCCTGCATGATGATTAGTTGTAATTATTATACTATTTTCCAAATATTTAAAATTGAAAAAAATATTTTCAACAAGCCAAGGACACAAATAAGTGATATGTTAAGTTTAAGATCTATGTGATATGTGTGCATTTCACAAAGTCATGCTATGTGAAGCTGTCCATTATAACGTTTGTTGCATAATGTTTTTTTTGCGCATCATATTTGGTGCATATTTGCTAAGAGCTCCATAAGACAAATTACTTCTCCGATGGGCTCCAAATTTTGCACATGTAATAACTACTCATATACATATCCCTGGCTAAATTTCCATGCCCTAGACCCTAAGACTTGTAGAGATATGAAGGCCCAAGTTTTGCAATTTTGGCGCTAATTTTTTTGGTGTCATTCTTTTCAATTTCTCCACTCTAAAAAAAATTCATCTTGAAAAAAAAAGGATGTGGTCAGCAAGATTGTGATGTAAGCTTTCCAAATTGGTGCTTCATTGTATGCTTGGACTAATACTGTGATCACAAAAAATTCAAGAGTAAAGATAGTAGGTGCATTAAAAAGTGTGAGTTGCCGTGGGGTATTTAGTGTTGAGTCTGCTCGACTTTTAGTAATATTCAATATGATGACTCAGTCGAGAGCAACAGGCTGAAGTCTATCATTGGTCAGCTTACTGACACATTCTTTAACGGTCAGCTTTCTGCCGTTCTCAGTATAAGTGAACTGCCTAGTTATGCATCAAAGTGTGATATGCTAGATGAGTGGCCGGATGACACCCTTGGGGTAGATGGCGATTTGGGATGATGGGCGATGGCTGTGGATGTGGTTAGCCGAGGTCCTACCGACGTGGTTAACTCCCGGGTAGACAGTACCATCGCCCTTGCCATTGAGCAGTAAAATCATTCCATGTACGTAAGTTAGGTCATGCTCTTGAGTTTGGCATTAGAAAACAAGGCCAACCCTTTGTATCCTTACTGAGAGGATATCTGAAATTAAGGCAAGAAGTCATTACGAGAATTGTCTTCTAACCTTGCTTATGTATGAGTTTACTGATTGCATGATTAATGCTCGTGTACTTGCATATAACCTATGAGTATTGCTCACGCTAGTTGTGTGGTCTTTTGCTAATTAACCAGAAAACACCATGAAGATCACTTGTTGATATAAGATCCTTTTGTTAATTGTTAATCGCTTATTAGTAACACGATTCATTTCAATCTCACTCGACACTTGACCAAATGACGCGAAACTGGTGCCATTTGGAAGGTGGTTCGGCGCCTTATACTTTTGCGATTCGGAATGCTAGCAAAGGTCAACATATGGATGCGTAAAGTAAAGTCAAAGTCGATCTTCCCAGGTTGATGGTTCACACACGTGTAGCTCGGTATAATGCGACGACCTTGACCTAATGAGTCATGACATGCGGTTTCAAGTGTACAAAGGGTATTACAATTTGGAGGATGAGACTGGTTTTCATCATTGCAAGTAGAAGCGGGAAATACGAATTGCTTACAACCTTCTTCTTTAGAATAGGACGAGGGTGAAAAAGGTCCCTACATTTTGCTACCAACTATTCATATTATTTTTGCACACACCTTTTTAATTTGAGCCCCTAAGCGGAGAGTGAAAGAAAAGCTTCTCGGGTCAATGGCCCTATGAGACTCTAGTTTGATCTAGACACATTTGGGACTTTGAAGCCTGAAGCGAGAGGTTTCATTAGTATTCAGTGCTGGATATATCTGGAGTGACAAACGTTTATGCACGTGACCGGTGCGCCGAGAAGTAAGGTCTCTCAGAGGAGGAAGGGGAATTTACAAGGGCGTGGATATAGGAAATATGTGCACTCTGAACCAATTAAATTCGCTTGCGATTGGAACATTTTGATCAAATTGATCTTACGCGATTGTGCGGAATAAGGTTTTTCTACTTTGGCTGTAGTGAAACAGATAGATAAAGTACTTAGTAAAACAGAATACTTTATCTATTCAAGACAAGGATCTTTGAACACAAGTGGTAGCTTCTTGAAAGAAAGATGGCTTCTTGAAAGTTAATATATTTCTGGATTTTGGCAAGTACAAGAGTGATTCTCCCATGTCTTTCTATGTTCTAGCTCTTGTTTATATACTTGCTACATAAGTAATTTCTAGGAAGGTGTATGTTGATGTGTTGGCACCCAACACATCCCAAAACTTGCCACCTCTTTCTAGAATAATGTACACATGTCCTTTTGACCTAAAAATGGCACATCTGACTTTTGCCACATGGAGTTCTTCTAGGTCTTTCCTCTAACTTCGAAAATGCCTTGGAAGGTTCAAAGGACATGAACCAAGTTACTAGAGTACCTATTCACACTTGACTCCACACAATACTACTCCAAATATATTTGAAAACATTAAAATATATGCAAACTAATATATAATAACTCAAATCACTACATCACCCCCCCGATAGAAAAAGCGACGTCTCGGCGCGTCAAGTCAGGTCTTACACATGTGGAGCAAACTAGTCAACAGTTTCAAGTCAGATGCCACACATGTGAAGAGGACTAGTCAAAGGCGCCAAGTCAGGTGCTACACATGTAAGGTAGACTAGGCAAGGTCGTAGGTGGTGTGACCTTATTGGCTAGCCTACTCCTTAATGATAAAGAAAATTGTACAAGTTGGCCCAGAATCTGCCACGAACTCAAAAATTCATAGCGGCCACAGAACTGCTCCAAATCTGAAAATTCGAGTGCCAGACGGACCGCGTCGGAGAACTCTACCGGGTCACCAAATTTGAGAGCATTCTCATTTCTGGAGTGTCGTTGAGAGCTGAGAGAGTAGGCACTCCTCCAAATCTGTGCAGAAACTTCTGAAAATCATAAGTCCTTCTATACTTCTCCAAATTCTGCAAACTAAGTCTCAAACTGGGCGCTGTAAGATGTTCTACCAGAGTCTTGAGTTTCAGAGCATTCCAAGTTCAGGGGAAGGCACAATGTCAGAAGGCATATTCTGTCCTAACAATGCCAGCAGCCTGACCCCCTTCTACTTAGAGCATCATATCTCTCTCACCAGTGCTCCAAATTGAGCAAACTTGGACTCTAAATGACCGGCTACTCATGGACTACAGCCAGGTAAATTTTCAGAATTTATTATGCAGAGACCTATTACCAGTAGCAGTTTTAGTTTTCTGTCCAGAAACTGCGAGAAGAGAAGAGTGTCTAATGTCAATTTTTCCTCTTTCTTGTTCTTGCAGGCTGCCTCCAAGGGGTCTTCTGCTGCTTCTTGATGGTGGCAGGCTGCCTCCCTGAAGTCTTCGGGCTTCTAGTAGAGAGACTTGGGGCTGGTCCAAGATGGGGGTTGGCGGCATGGAAGCGCTTCAACTTTCTCTGAACTTTGTCAAGGTAGTGCGCCGCCACCCAACTATTCTCCGAATCTGGATATCCTTTCCACTTGATCAAGTATTGCTGCTGTCTCCTGAAATTTCTCATAGCCACTATGTCTTCCACTTCGTACTCCAAATGATCATCCACTATTGTTGGGGCTGGTGGGGTTGTCACACGTCCTGGGAACTTGTTGTCGGGTTGCACATATGGCTTGAAGAGGGAAGCGTGGAATACGGGGTCGATGTGCATAGTCTGGGGAAGTTCTAGCTTGAAAGCAACGGGGTTGACTTGCTGGATAATCTTGAAGGGTCCCAAATACTTGGGAGAGAACTTGCTGCCGGCAGGCCTGTTGTTCAGGGAAATGTTCTTGGATGATAGTAACACGTTGTCACCCACTCTGTACGTAATTTCTCTTCTGGATCTGTTCGCCACTCTTGCTTGAGCATCTTGCGCGTGTTGTAGAGCTTTCTTCGTTGCTGTAAGGGCTGCATCTAATGTCTCCATAAAATCTGTGGCTGCAGGTACTTCATCATGGCCAGCCGTGAAGCTCAGTGGCGTGGTCGGATGGAAGCCATAGTTGAGGAAGAATGGGGACTCTTGGGTAGAGGCCTGCGTAGTGTTGTTGTAGGCAAACTCGAGGGGGGTCAAGTACATGTCCCAGTCTTGCTCGAGGGTAGACACGTAGGCCTTTAGAGAGGTCTTTAGGGTACGATTCATACGCTCGGTTTGCCCATCTGATTGTGGGTGGTAGGCAGTAGACATATCCAGCGATGTACCCAAGTTCTTGAAGAGATTTTTCCAGAAATGGCTTGTGAATCTTGGATCTCTATCTGACACAATTCTTGATGGTAGTCCATGGAGTCGGAAGATGTTGTCAAAGATGAGTCTTGCAAGTTGTGGTGCTGTAGCCTTAGTCGTCGTGGGAATAAAATGAGCCATCTTGGTAAGTCTGTCCACCACCGTGAGTATTGCATTATGGCCTCGAGGTGTCACGGGCAAGTCCACGATAAGGTCCATTGAGATGTCCGTCCATTGTCTTTCGGGGATTGGTAGTGGTTGGAGGAGTCCTCCCGCCTTTTGCGATGATGGCTTGATTCTTTGGCATGTGTCACAGCTCCTGCAGTACTCCTTGACTTGCTTAGACATGCCTGGCCAACAATAAGTCCTAGCTAGAACGCCCGTGGTCCTTAGGATTCCAAAGTGTCCTCCAAGAGGGTTGTCGTGTGCTTCTCGTAGAAGCAAGAGCCGGAGGTCTAAGTCATTAGGAACACATCTCTGGCCCGTATCTTGCCTCACCCAATAATTGCCTTCTTGCTTCTTGCATGGGTCCAAGGCTGCTTCTCCGTTCTTGTAGTAAGGGTCTCTTTCATAGGCGGCTGAAAATCGAGCTTCCAGATCTGTCTTCAGGGATACCATCACTGCATTTAATTGCAGTCTTGAGAGGGGGTCAGCCGGGTTTGTCTTGCCGGGCTGGTACTGAATCGTGATGTTGTATTGTTGCAAGTATCCGCTCCATCTTGCTTGTCTCCTTGAGAGATACGGCTGCGTTTGGAGGTGCTTTAACGCCTCGTGGTCCGTGGTGACCAGTACTTTGCGTCCTTCAACGTAGCAGCGCCAAACCTTCAAGGCATGTACAATCGCCAATGCCTCTCGCTCCGTGGTTGTATAATTTTGCTCGGCTGGATTTAGCTTCCTTGACTCGTAGGCGATGGGCTGCAGTCCCTTGCCTTGGTCTTGAAGCAGGATTGCTCCTATTGCATAGGAAGATGCATCGGTGATGACGTGGAAGGGCCAATCTGGGTTTGGACTTGGGAGTGTGAGCACCGGGGATGTGGTCAATCTTCGCTTTAACTCTTGAAATGCCTCTTCCTCTTTCTCGGTCCATGTATATAGCCTGTCCTTCTTGAGTAGATCTGTCAGGGGGGCTGCTATGTGCGAGAAGCCTTGGATGAATTTTCTGTACCAATTGGCAAA
Source organism: Mesotaenium endlicherianum (assembly GCA_009602735.1). NCBI lineage: Eukaryota > Viridiplantae > Streptophyta > Zygnematophyceae > Zygnematales > Mesotaeniaceae > Mesotaenium > Mesotaenium endlicherianum. The sequence goes on from WELA01002483.1 coordinate 157,471, forward strand.
TCCCAAGAATGACTGGAGTTCTTTCTTGGTCGTGGGGGTTGGCCATTCCTCCACCACCGTGGTCTTCTTGGGGTCTATCTTGATGCCATCAGCAGTCACGTGGAGACCTAGGAACTCCACTTCTTGTTTGGCAAACTCGCATTTTGACTCCTTCGCAAACAGCTTGTTTTGCTTCAATACTTCAAGGACTTCTTTCAAGTGTCTCGCATGCTCTTCAAGGGTCTTGCTGTAGATAAGGATGTCATCGATGAATACCACCACAAATCTGTCCAACATGGGCTGAAATATGGTGTTCATCATAGTCATGAAAGTTGCTGGCGCGTTGGTGAGTCCAAATGGCAGGACCATGAACTCAAAATGTCCATATCTTGTCCTGAATGCCGTCTTCTCTATGTCCGGTTCTGCGATGCGAATCTGGTGGTAGCCGCTCCGTAAGTCAATCTTCGTGAAGTACTTGGCTCCAACCAGCCGGTCCATGAGCTCATCCATGCGCGGCAGCGGGTATCGATTCTTGATGGTGATCTTGTTGAGGGCGCGATAGTCCACACACATCCTCAAGGTACCATCTTTCTTCTTGACAAATAGCACCGGGGCTCCAAATGGCGACTTGCTAGGTCGAATGAAGCCATGCTCCAGTAGCTCCTTGATTTGCTTCTTGACTTCGTCTAGCTCCGTGTATGACATTTTGAACGTAGGCCGAGAGATGGGCTTGCTTCCGGGCTCCAACTCTATCTTGTGGTCTACGAATCTTTTGGGGGGTAGGCCCTTGGGCAATTCCGGGGAGAACACTTCTTTGTAGTCCTCAAAGACTTCTTGTATCTCCTTGGGAACGGGGCTGCCTTCTTGACTCTCGATGTCTTTCTTGATGTCTTTTGGCGTGATCAAGGCCAAAAGAAGCTCGTGTCCCTTCCTCACAAGTCTCTTGAGTTGGAGGGCGGACAATAGTATCTCGTGTGCCGGCTTCTGGATGTCTTGGGTCTGGATATTCTGGATTGCGCGCAAAATACAGATTCTTGAAGTGATGTCATTCTTGATCTTGATAGTACCGGTCCTCCAATCAACTTGGGGGTTGTGCTTGGTCAACCAAGGCGTCCCTAGGATGACGTCGTACTTGCCCAATTGCATGGGGGAGAACACTACTCTATCCTTGAAGGACTTGATAGAGAGTGCCAAGGGGTACGTCTTCTTGGAAGGGGTAGTATAGGAGAATCCATCGGGCATCATAATCTCCTCGTCGTGGTCAAGAGTTCGCATAGTAATACCGTGCTTGGTGGCAAAATCTGCAGCAATGAAGTTGCCTTGAGCTCCGCTATCCACCAAGATGTGGACCTTCTCTCCTCCAAGGTAACCTCTCAAACTCATTGGGGCTGGAACGTCGTCTTCAACGGGGGTCTCCACCTCACTTGGCGTGTTGCCTTCTCGTGAAGTGGGTCTTGGGGTGGTAGGCTCCTGGCCTACCGGCGCTGTCCGTTTTTTGACAACTTTTTGGGGCATGAAAGTGCACGATGGCCCTTTTCCTTGCAATAGAAGCATAGTCCAGCCGTCATGAGAGCTTCTTTTTCAGCCGGGGAGAGTCTTGCTTTCACTCCTTGCTGGTTTCTTGCATCATAAGTGTCATTGGAGGGTCTTCCACTCTTCCGGGCAGCCGCGGGGTCCCTTTTAATAACTCCGATTTCCATGGGTGTGGGTCCAGATTCGGATGTGGAAGGGGCTGCGTACACCCGCGTCGTCGGTACCCGTGAAGATGAAGGCACGGAGTGCTTGAAATCCAAGGTATCCACCTTTTGGGCCACTTCAATGATCTTTGAGAAGTCCGTCAAGTCGCGTAACTCCACTTCCTTTGCCACCTTGGGTTTGAGGCCAAAGATGTAACGGTCAATCTTCTCCTCGAGAGACATGTTGGGGATCTCAAGAGTGAGGGCGTGAAATCTGGATGTATACTCTTGAACGGACGTCGTTTGCTTGAGATGGTGGAGCTTTCCTCGGGCAATCTTCTCCGCATTGATGGGCATGAATTGCTTCTTGAGGGCCTCACGAAAATCTGCCCATCTTGCATATGATGGTGGGGGCTCTTGGCCGAGCATGGGGTGCGCCATAGCTTGATATATAGCCGCTTGATAGTTACGCCACCATGATGTTGCTGCTCCTCTAAGTAAGGTAACGGCAAAGGGAACGTAGTCCTCCTCGGGTACTTCAAGGAACGCGAGGTACGTCTCCACTTGGTAGAGCCATAAATTCAGGTTGGCACCTTTCCCGGGGTTGAAAGTGTCGGGTTTGCCGGGCTTGATGAGTTTCCTTGCTCTCGTTGGCTCTTGTGGAGGCGCTTGAGCCGGGGCTGGATTTTGAGCATTGCTCGCAATAGGGGCAACCATGGCAGCCATAGCTTCTCTTGACGCTTGCACGGTTGCTTCATAGGTGGCCAAGCCCACTTGGTTGTGGACGGTCATTAGGAAGGCTGCCCACTCATTTGCGGGAACTCCTTGTGGTGGGGTCAACTTTGCTATAGCGGCTGCCACGGGATTTGACGGTGCTCCTCCTTGTGGTGCTTCTTGTTGTTGCAGATTTCCTTGAGTAGGCTCTCCCATCGACGCTGGAGGAGGGTGTGCTCCTCCTTGTGGTGCTTCTTGTTGTTGCAGATTTTCTTGAGTGGGCTCTCCCATCGGCGCTGGAGGAGGGTGTCTTGGAGAGGAAGGGCTTCCTTCGAAAGCTTGCTGTTGGTCTTGAGGATCGGCCATCTTCTTGTGCTACCAAAGTGCCTAGCTCCGATACCACTGTAGTGAAACAGATAGATAAAGTACTTAGTAAAACAGAATACTTTATCTATTCAAGACAAGGATCTTTGAACACAAGTGGTAGCTTCTTGAAAGAGAGATGGCTTCTTGAAAGTTAATATATTTCTGGATTTTGGCAAGTACAAGAGTGATTCTGGAATGTCTTTCTATGTTCTAGCTCTTGTTTATATACTTGCTACATAAGTAATTTCTAGGAAGGTGTATGTTGATGTGTTGGCACCCAACACATCCCAAAACTTGCCACCTCTTTCTAGAATAATGTACACATGTCCTTTTGACCTAAAAATGGCACATTTGACTTTTGCCACGTGGAGTTCTTCTAGGTCTTTCCTCTAACTTCGAAAATGCCTTGGAAGGTTCAAAGGACATGAACCAAGTTACTAGAGTACCTATTCACACTTGACTCCACACAATACTATTCCAAATATATTTGAAAACATTAAAATATATGCATACTAATATATAATAACTCAAATCACTACATTGGCCACTCCGAATAAGCCCTAAAGGAACTTGGCAACTACCATTCAGGAAGGAGGAGCTTTGACAGGACGTGACCAGCCACCAACACACTTGCAAAGTCTATTGTAAACATTTGACCAGGTTGACGACACGGTTAGACACCACTGCTAGAGAAAGTCCGTACCTTCATCTGTGAGGGGTAAAAAGGGAAATTGATAGACGAGCTTTTGTCGTGCATCACCAAAATTCTAAAATCTTTAACTTAGAGGTGTACTATAGACGCTGTAGTTATTATTGCTTTCAACAGAGAAAGTCGGTCCGATAGACGAAGCTTGCGACTACTTACGACCCAGCAATTTATCGTAGCGCACGAGAAATAGTCGTCATCAGTCGTCATCACCCATTTGACGCGCACCACGAATTGTCCCTTAAAAAGAAAATACAGTATTCTTTTATGTGTACCGAGATCGTCGTGGCTTCCGACGCGGGCTAAATTTGTGTTGCACATCATTGCAGCTTGTGTAGCACATCGTAACTTCACCTAAAAGCACTTTCCGGCCTGCAAGTATTGTATGAACACTTTTCGGCACTAGTAGGCCGTTGACCGTCTAGTTGTGTAAGAGAGACATCTGCCCGTTTCGATCCCCTTTCCCCATTCGAGCCTTTATATCATGTTAGGAAAGGACCAGCCGTTGAAGAAGTTTTTCCAATCTTTACCTCTATTGTTGTAAGCCTACCATTAGTTAGTGGAGTGCTGGACGTAGAAATCTTGTTCTGGACGATCTTATTTTGTGTTTTCTTTTCCCAGAAGTCTCAAGATGGTGCAGCAGTCTCAGTTGATATATAGCTTTGTTGCTAGAGGTCATGAAGTGCTTGCGGAGTACACTTCATTTTCCGGAAACTTCAGCACTATCGCTGTCCAGTGCCTAGAAACTTTACCGCCTGGAAACAATAAATTCACTTTTCCCCATGGAGGCCACACTCTTAACTACCTCATTGATAATGGGTTTGGTAAGTCCATTTTAGCTTTGTCAATGGATATTCCATGAGATGAGAATCCTCCATCGTAGCTCTTGCTCGTAAGTGTCCTTGTGTATTGATGCATTGAGGAAGCTCTAGTATGATGATTTTCTTTACGTTTTAGTACTGGATGTTGCACGCAAAAGCAATATTACTAGAGATCAAGATCACTTAATCAATGTTTTTGAGTAGCTATAAAGCCTCCTTGGTCTTTTTGGCGACTCATAGCAATTATAGTGGTAAGAATTAGATTGCGCTGTTTGATTGAGAGATCACTTTATTGTATATGCGTGTGTTGGTGGAAGAGCATATTTGTAGAGTATTTTTGGATCTTGTAGTCTGAAATGGCGCCCATGGGTACTGCTGTGTATGCCTGCAGCTTACATGGTTCTAGCTGACGGAGCCGTGGGAAGGCAGTTGGTTTTTGCATTTATTGAAAGAGTGAAGGGAGACTTTCAACGTAGATATGCTGGAGGAAAAGCGGACAACATTCCGCCTCATGGATTGGATAAGGAATACGGGTACGTCACTTTCACTGGCTCATATGCTAGTAAGAGTAATCTCAACAGGTATATTTGGATGTCTTCGAGGTAGAAGAGCACTACGTCTGGGAACATTATCTGAAGCACCTAATGTATGACAGTTTGTGTGCAAGTATGTACTCTTTGGCACATAATAGCATTACTGATGATAACATTCAAAATATTTGTGTACAAGTATATGCTTTCAAGTCCCTGACAACTTGTACATACCATGAAGTCGATGAAATCTGTACGTCTGCGGCAATCAGACGCGATTTTCAGCTCAGTGTATGAGCTGATATGCATGTAGATATGGAGGATTCAAACTAGTGAGAAGAGATTTATATAATTCTTGCAGACCACGTGGTATGACGATACCCGTATGCGGCGTATGCAGTGCCACGGTTGCAGTGCACACCAATAGCATGTGTTTCTCATAAAGCAAATTGGCTGTGTCAGGCATTTATAAGCCATGCATTTAAATGCGTCGTTGAGAATTATGCCTTCTGGTTGAGCAGGCCCAAGTTGAAGGAGCACATGCAGTACTGTGTGGATCATCCTGAGGAGATGAGTAAATTTGCAAAGATCCAAGCACAAGTAGCAGAGGTGAAGGGCGTTATGAAGGACAATATCGACAAGGTGTTTCTTTAACACCACTTGAGGGTTTACGTTGGTCATGGTTGAATTGATGTTTCATCTTCCTCTTTTGTCCTTAAGATAGTTTGTTAGCTCATACCTTTTTGCTTTGCTGTAAGGAGTTGGTGACAGTGGGTTGTCCCTGAGTAGCTGCATTGATAGTACTGTGTGTATGTTTGGTAGGCTTATGATGGAGGTTGCATATTCATAGATGGACTTTAGATCACAATGGTTACAGTCCATCATCGTCCATTTTGTATATTGTGTTGCGTGATGAGGCAGGTGTTGCAAAGGGGAGAAAAGATGGAGTCTTTAGTTGAGAAAACGGACCATCTCCGGGATCAAGTGAGCTACCTGAGCTGCCCCTATCCCAACTGTTATCTCGGTTGCATATAGTTGAAGACATTCACTTGTCTGAGAAAGACTCAGTATGAGTGCAGAGGTTTCAAGGGGCACCCTAGGTTTCGGGTTTGTAGTGGTCCACCTTGCAGGCAGCTAACTCTCTAGACATGCCAGCCAACGATGGATGATGTTCATTTTAGTAACGGGTTCAACTTCATATAAGGATTGAGTTGGTCTTTTCACACATGGGTTTGTTGTAAACAAGCAGATGTTGCACGACAATGGATCTGTTTGGCCTGGAAGATAGTGGTGAGATGGTGAAGGATTGGGTCCTTTTGGTACTTAGTGCGGTTGCCGTGAAGGTTGGTCACTGGTATTCTGGTTGGTCACTGGTATTCTGCTGGAAGTATATCACGCCTTCCTGTCCTGAAAGGTTTAACTTTGGGATATTTTTGTGATTATGGGAAATGAGTTAGTCTCCATCTGTTCAAACACTGTTGTTGTCTTGCACTCCAGTCAAATAAAAATCCTCGGAGCCTGTCGTAAGTGTGCAGCATTTTCTCCCCTCAGTCTGCCTTTGTGCCCTTCATGAACATGTGTGTATTGGCGCTTGATACCACAATGTGCACTAGAGTTGCATATTCGTCTATGGTGGGGTGCATATTCTCAATATCCTGATTTTTTTTGGTCTTCTGGTGGGCTGTAGTAAGGTTTGATGAGGCATGCTGGGACGAGGTTTTTAAAAGAATGGATCTTATTGCACAAGGGCTTTAAGGTAGACGGTGCAATGTAGTGGGGGGTAATTTGTTTTCTTCATCCTGCTTATTTATGCGATAACGAGTTATTACCTGGTAAGTTGTAATGTGTTGCAAACATGCCTCTGACCTAGTCTGTCTGTCTGTTGCACGGCAGGCTCAGAACTTCCAAAGACAAGGACAGCAGATTAGGAGGAAGATGTGGTATCAGAACATGAAAATCAAGATGGTGGTTATTGGAATCCTCGTTGTACTTGGCCTTGTTATCTGGTTATCTATCTGCCATGGCTTCACATGCAAGTAGAACTCTTATGTCAATTGGTCAATCTATCTCTTGAGGACATGCAATCAGAGTGGACTTGAAAATAATCAGACGCTAGAAGCGATTGGGCTGTTATAACAACGGGGTATTCATAACAGGTAGGATTTTACTAATATCGCTCTAGTATGTTAAGAGGGCCCAGCTTAGAGGATCCAGCTTAACTCAGATTGCACTGCTTATACTTGGTTTTTCTGGAGGTCTGTGGCATAGCAGCCCTGTTGTGTAACACGAGCGTGACACAATGTATCTTAAATCCCCATCAAATATTTCATAGATGTGGGCAGCTTTTGTTTTAAGGTTGATTAAAATATGCCAGTGGCATAATAGCCTCAATGGTACCCTAATCAGTGGTGCACTTCATTTGCAGGAGTCATTTGCACTGGCTTGTATGATTTTTATTCGCCACAAGTCTGGCTTTGCACAAGCAATTTATATTTCATACAACTGAAATGACATTTCTATGTAAGGGAGGCATGCTGCCCTGACACGCTTACCCATGCAGTTTCCGGAATACATGTTTAGACGCATGTTGCGTGGCATCCAGATACAGAATGATCTTTTATGCTGTTTTCAGCCTGTTTTTACATAGCATGAACGAAGTTTCCATGATTAAAAAATTGAAATACTGAACGTTGAATGTTGGACAATGGTGAGTACATCTGCTACATGAGAGCACTATCCTTCCGTGGCCTGTTCATGTAGCTTATTGACTGCCAGGTACAGCAGCCATAGGAGCAATTGTGCGCAGGCTAGATACTCAACTCAACGTGCATTTACTATTGCTACTTGGCTGTAGTAATCTAGCTGTGCCGAGTGTGAAGCTCAAGATGCTTTAAGCTTGTACTCTTGTACTTTTCTTCCCCTGAACATATTGTAGAAATATCCCCCCCTTATCCGGCATAGTCTCAGTCCATATAGGCAATAACTTTTTCCTTACTAACTAGAATCATCTGTACCGAAGAGAGCAGCAAGATTCCTTTTGCCTGCGGAAGGCGGGCTTCGAGCTGGAATAGCTTCTAAAAGTGCAGGGCCCCCGGAAATTTTACATGCTTCCTCCACAGGGCCTGGAAAGACTCGAGTCAATAACAGAACTCCCTCGGGCGTATTGATAGTGCTTAAGAGGTGTGCCACGATGGTGTCTGATGCAGCTTCCTGCAAGTGTAACCGCAACCTTTTCTGCTCTTGTTTAAACTTGAAGTTATGAAGCGCCTCAAATGCTTCCAGCTTCTGAGCCTTCTGCACACTCTGGTGGGCAGACTTCAGCGCTGATGCTTGTGCTTCCTCTTGCACCTTCTCAAGTTCTCTCAGTGCTGCCTGCTTTGCCTTCTTCTTGAGCTCCCTGGTTGTGCTTGTCGCTGAGCGGTCAACCACCTGCCACGATTATCAAGTAATTCAGGATGGAAGGCACCAGGTCACATTTGCATCAAGGCTGGAAGAATTAATGCTTCCCTTCTTACGTGCACATGTCTCCACAGCAATATATCCTAACGGTAGGAAAGCTGGATAGACTGCATGGGAAGAAGGGAGAAAGCGAGCATCATAACTTGCATTGCTCGAACAGGTCATCACATGCGCAAATGCTGGGTTGAAACAAGATCGATGATGCTGACGGCACTAGTGCATCCATGACCAGCGTGCTAGTGGGGAATATCAAAGAAGATACAAGCAGAAGTTGGACCTCTGTGAGGTAATGTCATAATAAGTACACCGGGAGGAGCTGCACCGTGACCTTACCATGAGTAAAGCCGCAGCTGCATGCTTGCATACTACACCTGTAGCATCAGCGACCTTGCATTCGGCGCAGTTTGTCCTGCTCCACTGGCGACCATCTGGCTCTTCAGTTATCGTAACACTGGTCAGTTGGTTGATCCCCACCTCGTTTTCTTTGACAGACTGGTAGTCAGCGGTGACGCACCAATATTCTGGCTTTCCTGGCCCAAGGATGTGGTGATCCACCGCTGTCACTGAGTACTCAGTGACAGCTGGCAAATCATGAAGACTCTTGTCATATGGCCCTTCAACGATCTGGCTTCTGATGAAGTCTTTAGTCAGTCCCGGTATCTTGAGCGAGGGAGAAGAAGCTACGTAAGTGCTACCATTCTTTAGACGCTTGGCCGGAGTCTGTAATACCAGCATCTGCAGAGCGAAAGGAAGGGTGTCAAGACATTTGCCAGTGAATCTGACAAGTCATATACAGGCAAGAATGACTGATCAATTGCCTGCTCTGATCAGTTCGTCAGCTCTGAGATCATGTTGCAGGTCCCATTGACTATAGAGTGCATGCACTTACCATAGAACAACAGTCTACATTCATCCACAGCTCGTACTTGAAAGAGCAAATTTACTTCTCCAAAAAGCTGCACATTTAGCAGCTAAAATACACCGACAACCCCATCTTCCCCGCAGAGTGTTGCCTAGTACTACACTTGATACGACGGGATCTATTGGCAAATTGGCATGTGCACGCACCTTAGAAGTGCACAACGCCATTGCAGAAACGTTCGATGACAAGTGGCAGAAGTTCTCAGACTTCGAGTATCCTAATGCTTTGAGCAACTCAACCAAGTTCCACCATTCAGCGAGTCCGCGAGCACAAGAATCCTCGTGTCTGATTCCTAATGGCAAGAAAAAAAGGTACAAACAGCCCGCACTCTCGCCGTTTATCAGCTTCTTTGAGCACTTCGCCTTAGAATGAACGTCCTGCCAACGATGCCACCAAGTTGTTCAGGACTGACATTGCTGAACCAACAAAATTAAAGAAAAGGAGCCAACGCAGAACGTACGAGTGAGCAGGATTAGGCGCGAGATTGGATTGGGTCGGTAGTGTAACTTCTGCATAGTACCTTGAAGGAACACAGATTAGGTGACATCACAACTATTCGAAGGGGGTAAAATAGCATGAGCAATTCTCTCAAATTGCCAAATTTCGAACCTTAAGCCGTGACGGATCGAAATCATTGCGAGCCAAGTTCCAACACTTAAGCAAACTCATCACGCATGCGTCCCTCACACTGACCGTGATGATTCTGGATTCCTAATTCCCACTCTCAAACACTATGCGTTCAGTAATTGAAACCCACCTTTGGTCAGGGAGTGATAGGCTTCTTTAATCTGCTTGATAGCTAATGTAACAGTCACGAATATCTTCACGAATCAAAAGATTTCACCAAAAGGGCTTGTGCAGCAGTGCAAAGTGCGCTTCCGTTCAGCAATCAACTGCTGCCTTCTCGTGCTAACAATACAAATGCTTCTTGAAAGCTTTCCCAACTAACGGATCCGACTTCTTACATACAATGAAGCGCAGTTTTATTTACACTTACATGCCCAGACGGACTGTTCCAAATTGCTCCGAACGGACCAGCCATGATGAACCCGTAGTTAACGGCAAAGGCCCTATTCGATCAACATGTGGCACATATAAATTGATTGAGCTTTTGACGTTGACGATCACTGAAAGGTGGTCGTGGTTACCGTCGGAACCACGACGACAAAGACGTGCCACATATCTACTGGGTAGCTATCAGGTACTACCAGGTAGCTCAGCCCACACTCGCGGATCGTCGAAGGTGGATTTTTCGCAAATTGCGCGTTCGGATCGGTCCGGAATTCGAAATCGGTGCGAATTCCGTCGAGTCCCGGAAGCGGCACCAGAAACAAATGCGATTCCCTCCTCCTTCCGGCGCGGCCCGGCGCCTCCCGACCCGCCGATTCGCGAAAGACGCGTCCTCCGACCCCCCCGGAACACGAAAACGTAATGTTTCCGAACTCGGCCACCTCTCAAAACGTAATATTTTCAAACCGACCGAGATGGGTTTTTCGAAATTATTTCGTTTCGGAGCGCGAGTATATGTGGGTAGCTATCGCTGTTCTGCGTCAGTGGCGTTGACACTGACTGCCTGCGTTCACGAAGTCACCTAGAGAGAGCACCCATGCAGCACCTCGATGGAAGTATTGACGGGAGATGTGCACGGTTGGACAATCGACAACGGTTCGTAATTTACAACGTTGACGGCTGACGGTGAGCTGCTTGCGGGCCGTTAACGCGTGTTAGTTTGGGTCTGATGCAAGTAGGCACGATCCGGTATGATTCGTCACGAGTGGGCATGGGCTCTTGGCATGGGCATGACAAGACATGACCTGACAAAGTGCGACGAACACTTCCGAACGAATTTGGCACTTTTGGCTGCTTTTGGCAATTATCTACATATTAACAAATCTGAACATATCAATTTCGTCTCAGCCTTGTACCTACAGGCTACACAACACAGTGGGAAGGGGCCAGGAAGGGCTAGCTTTCTGGTGGAGCTGCATGCCTTGCAACCTCCACGATGCGTCGTAGTGTACAAAGACTTTTTGTTAACATGCAGGAGAGGACCTTATGCTGGTGTAGCTTGATGTGAAGTAAAGGAGATGTCTGCTCCTAGTGTATTCTTGCCTTAAGTACTCCTTAAGGATTAGACGTTCAATCGAAAGTTGCTAAGTAGCATCGTCACTTTGGGCAGCTCATTATTTGTAGGGACGTTATGGCTCCTATAGCTGCATGCAAACCTTGGAAGACAACTTCCAATGGAGCCTGGTCCGGGGATGTACCTGTGCACTTTTCTCTTCCGTTACTCATCGTACAGCTATGTTTAGTCCTTGTCATCTCCCGTGTGGCTGCTCTCATATTGAGGCCATTACGGCAACCCCGTGTCATTGGGGAAATCATTGTGAGTGTTTCTGAATGTCATGCTGCGTGTGGCGTAGGCTAGTCTACCAGAGCCTGTTTAACACTGAGCTTATGGCTATCATTGCTTCTTGGAATGCCTGCTCTTTGTACAGACAACATCTCCGTTTCTGCGTTGATCTGGATTGACATCTAATGTTGCGTACAAGAGAGTCAGGTTGGCTTCCACAGGTTTCCTGACGGTAGTGTGGTATGATTGCAGGGAGGTCTGATTCTAGGCCCTACTGTCATGGGGTACATACCCGGTTTCACTGAGAACATCTTCCCCCCAGCAAGTCTCCCTGTCCTGGAGACCATTGCTAATATTGGGCTGATATACTTCTTATTCATGGTTGGTCTGGAGTTGGATCTCCAGGCTATAAAGAGAACTGGAAAGCCTGCCCTTGCCATAGCACTTGCAGGAGTCACATTGCCCTTCCTTATGGGCATAGGTGCAGCTTACGCATTTAGAGAAATCCTTAACGTGAATTCTAAATTTGCCCCCTTTCTTGTTTTCATGGGAGTGGCTGTGTCAATCACAGCGTTCCCCGTCTTAGCTCGCATCCTTGCAGAGAGAAAGCTTCTCACGACAGACGTGGGGCAGATGGCCATGTCCGCAGCCGCAGTCAATGATGTAGCTGCTTGGATCTTACTGGCTCTTGCCGTGGCCCTTTCTAATACGAACAGCAAAGCACAGATTGTCGTGTGGATTCTTCTTAGTGGTATAGCATTTCTCATAGTCATGTTTTTTGCGGTTCGCCCTTTTATGGCGTTCTTAGTGAGTAAGACGGTTGACAATGAGCCGATTCCAGAGACTCTCGTGGCGTTCACTCTAGTCGGAGTTTTGATAGCCAGTTTCGCCACTGACACTATAGGAATTCATGGCATTTTTGGAGGCTTTGTGTTCGGCCTCATCATTCCCAAAAATGGTGCCTTTGGGAATGCCATATTAGAGAAAATAGAGGACTTTGTGAGCATCATATTGTTACCCCTGTACTTTGCTAGCAGTGGGCTGAAGACGAAGCTGCAGAGCATCGACGGGGCAAAGTCTGTGGGCTTGGTGTTTCTCGTCATAGCCCTTGCATGCATTGGAAAGATCGGAGGCACGGTGATAGCGTCGCTCTGCTGCAAGATGCCGCTGCGGAAGTCGTTTGTGCTGGGGATCCTCATGAACACCAAAGGCCTGGTGGAGCTGATCGTTCTCAACATCGGCCTGCAGAAGGGGGTACGCAAGTCTCCACTCTCCTAAAGCATTCATGAATGCTGCTTCCAAGGTGGCATATGGACCTTGCTTGATGTCTGACATCATTCTGTTTGCAGGTTGGCCATCCTCATTGCATGTCTTCGAGACTTTGTTTGCATGCTTCACCTAGTAGACTTGAGGTTTTTTTTGTGTTGTGCGTGTGGTTCTTGAAAGGAGAGACGGCTAGCATCTATTTGCATGCGTTTTTCTGAAATAATCAATAGATGAAACGGAGAGGCTTATCTTGCTTGCTGGCCATATGAGGCCAGGTAAGCAGGCCGGTAAGCCAGAATCACTGCTAGCTCTTTCATTCATGTACGTTTCTGAGTACTATGAAGGTGTACACCCCTTAGCTCCTGGTCTTGTTGCAACTGGAAGGTGTGTAGAGTCCAGCGAGGATTCAAAGGCTGCTTATGCCTTATCGTAAGAGAGACATGGCTCTGAGCTCAATCTGCTGGTTCATATGGTAATCGCGGCTTTATGCATGAGCAGATATTGACGCAGGAGATCTTCTCCATCATGGTCCTCATGGCCTTGGTGACCACGTTCATGACAACTCCGCTGGTCATGTGGTTGTACGAGCCTGCGCGGGACAAGACGCCGTATGTGAAGCGCAAGGTGGAGGACTCGGACGACGAGCTGCGCATGGTGGTGTGCGTGCACGGCATGCAGAACATGCCGGCCATGCTCAATTTCACCGAGTTCTCGCGCGGCTCCCGCAAGCATCCCCTCAAGGCCTTCATTCTCCATTGCATCGAGTTCTCGGAGCGATCGTCGGCCATCATGATGGTCAGTTGCGCCTACCCTCCGGCTGCTCCACCTGTTTACCCTCCACATGTCAACAGTGATGGAGCAGCTGCTGATAGGATGGCTCTGCAGTTGGGCCCAGTCTCGTTTACTATTGTTGTTGTTTGTTCGTCTCTTGTATAGGATCTCTGTTTGATTGAAAAAATACCAATCTCTGGGTACGATCAAATATTGACACGCATGTGGATGCGTCACGCGTATACTTTGTGATTTCTTACTGGGAAGCGTGTGAAGAGGTGTTAATCTGAGAGGTAGTCTGTCCTAAAGTCTGCCCACTTATATATTCTCACACTTGTGCCCGGCTGTGAATCATCTTCCTCGGACTTGCAGCACCTGATGTGCACTGGGGCTCTCGTTTTCTCTAGTCGAGCTAAGTCCAGGATGGCCTTGGACAGGGTTGAGATCATCTCTTGCTAGTGTGTTTGTGGGTGCTTGTGCACATGCTTGCACGAGGAAGGACGAGAATGGTAGGCTAGTGTCAGGCAGGGCCCATATTCTTGTGGAGTCTCTGATGTGTCAAGACAGTCCAGCTTGCAATGCTGCTGGGAAGGGACTGTGGGGCCATGTTGAAGGTGAAAACATGGTGGGGGTGGGGTTGGGGT